>JACEEZ010004514.1:15000-20000 GCA_016584305.1 Chionoecetes opilio | reverse complement strand
TTGCTCTACGCCTACCTCCATCTGGACAAGGAAAGGATAAAAGTAGTATTGTATCTACGTCTATAGAAATGTAGTAAAGTCTGATCGTGTGCAGGGAGGCGTGGCTTGTAAGTGACGTAACTAGATGCACACAAACATATATATAAAAAAAGAATATATATGATTAAAGAATACGGAATGAGTTGATTCATATAAACCTGCATTGCAAAAGTGTGTACATTGCCTTACCGCACATCTCCACTCACACCCTTCACACCTCCCCTCCCTCACACCCTCCATGCCAAACCTTCACACAACACGAATACGAGTGGGCTCATCTATAGTACATTTCCCATACTTGTATTGAAACTTTTTTCCTGTTAAATGTGATTATACGCAATGGAGTTTCAGATCATCATATGTTAATACATAAATAGGTCCAATGTCTACCACTGGTTACCGCCTTGTCCTCCATTTACTTTCCTTCTCTCTCTCTGTCTCTCTCTGCCTCTCTCTGTCTCTCTCTGTCTCTCTCTGTCTCTCTCTGTCTCTCTCTGTCTCTATCTGTCTCTGTCTGTCTCTGTCGGTCTCTGTCTGTCTCTGTCTGTCTCCAGAAATCTTAGAGCCTTTTATTATTCCATGCCTCTATATCCGTCCAAAAAACATAATTAATAATTAAAAAATCCTCGCACCTCTACATAGAAACATCAAAAGGAAAACAATCAATCAAGCTCTTCCTGAAATATAATGAAATAAGTAGAGTAAAAGTAACTCGAGAGATCAAGTAAACACAACAATATTGCAAACTTTCTCGCATTCCTGTTAACAATGAACAATTCTCGCGTCACTTTTTCCTTCCTGTTAACACACTCGTTCGTTTACCTCCCGTTAGCGCCGCGCCACGAGTTTACCTTTACTGTACTCTGGCACAAAACTTTTCGAATTCCAAGGCTTCTCTCTGCCTCTCTACTGGCCCTAAGCCTCCCCTTGGCCTTTAATTTCCTTTCCCTATCACCCGTTTCCCCTCACCTGCCACCATTTTTCTTCCCTCTCACCATTCGCTGTCCTCTTCCTCCCAGGCACTTCCTCTCCTACCCTGGCGTTGATCTTTTTGTATTTCCGTCGCTCCTCACTTGCCAAGCTTCACCGTCGTGGCATCGCTGTTGCTGGACTATTTAGATACTTTTGTTTTTTATTTCTTTTATGCAATTTTGCTATTGTTCTATTTTTTCTGTATCCAATTTTTTTCTAGTTTCATGCAAGCGCGAGACATGTTGACACTGCGCGCTAATATTGTGTGTCCACGCCCACGGTCTTGTCCACGCCAGCTAGACTCGTGATCGCCAGTTTTACCCTCCGTGAAGGAACTCCGAGGTCATAGGACCTATCTAGGACCTATCTATGGTAATGTTGGGACCTCACACACCACAAACACCCCATCACCTTCCTCAAGAGGGACAGAAACCACCCGAACTTCTCAAGTGAGAAATACCTGGGAACGAGCGGGGCCGGGGATCGAACGCCAAAACCACGGAATGACGCGCGACGCTCCAATCCATTGAGCCACTATGCAAGTGTGTGTGTGTGTGTGTGTGTGTGTGTGTGTGTGTGTGTGTATGTGTGCGTGTGCGTGTGCGTGTGCGTCTGCGTGTGTGTGTGCGTGCGTGTGTGTGTGTGTGTGTGTGTGTGTGTGTGTGCTTGGAAGGTGACAGATACAATTAAAAATTAAAGCATGCGCGGAGGGACGACGCACACACACACAGTTAAAAGTCAGGAACAAAAAAAATACATATGTACGAGTCTACAATTATAAAATAGAAAAGCGCGCGCGCGCGCGCGAGAGAGAGAGAGAGAGAGAGAGAGAGAGAGAGAGAGAGAGAGAGAGAGAGAGAGAGAGAGAGAGAGAGAGAGAGAGAGAGAGAGAGAGAGAGAGAGAGAGAGAGAGAGAGAGAGAGAGAGAGAGAGAGAGAGAGAGAGAGAGAGAGAAGCAGCCATTATGTCCTATGTGATGGTAAAAATTACCATCACATTTAGAAGGATACCACTAACACAGTTGAAGAAAAAAAATCCGTTGAATGCATGTTGTAATGAGAACGAGAATAATGTTACCATAAGACCATTGTTCAGCATTACAGTCCAACAAAAGGTATGTTAATGAGTGGTGTATTGAGTGGTGTGTTCAGCGGAGGAACAATATGACCAACTTGTGGGACTGACGACACCTCAGTTTAGATATCCGGAGCTGCCTCCACGATAACTGTCCAGAAGCAGAGAACAAATGCTTTCTCTTTCCTACTGGGTGTTGCACGGGATGCCCGAGTACTGGTGTGCCTCATGCCAGCAGCGGACAAAAACTGACTTCTTGTCACTAATATGCTCCTGAGAAAACGCACGACCGTGTGTCCAAATATTTTTTCAAACCAAATTTTGTTTTGTTTAATGAGCTTCCTTGTAAGAAACTGAAGCCTCCAGGATTTTTTTCCCATTTTTTCCCTGCTCCGAATGTAAAAATATTTTTTTCTAGCGCGTCGTGTCGTAAAGTTTTCTTTGTCAAGTGTATTGGAGCGAACGCACACTCATCCAGCCTTCAAGGAGCTGCAGTTACAACGCCGTCAGGTTTGCTGGCTAGGAAGCCCGGACACGCCATGACACGTTGAGGGGCGCCGCGGCCTGCACGTGGATACCCTCCATTGCGTGACGGCCGCTGATGGACACTGACGTCTGGTTCCCACTAGTCCGCTTCTACGGCCGCCGTTGCCGTTCACCGCCCAACAATGACGTCGACATCATCACCGCTTGAGTGGCTGTGGTGGTATACACGGGCACAGTTTCCACCTGCGCTCGAGCGGACACCGCCGAGCGGGAGAGATGACTTGATTTTAACTTTGTACGGCTGCCCAACTCAAGGCCGCTCGGTGCGGTCGACCTTTTTGTGACATCATTGTTGGGCGGTGAACGGCAACGGCGCCCGTAGAAGCGGACTAATGGGAACCGGCCTTGACATGACTCTCAGCGGGAAATAAAAGGAAAATTCGACTTTCATCCCCCCTTTTCTTACAATGGATAAACTAATAGAATTAAGTATGAAAAAAAACGAAATATAAAGAAACATAAATCAGCTGCTTATGCCTTCGCTGCAACGCATACATTTCGTGATGATCGAGACAATGAAGCATTCGCTGGGTGATGCTCCTTGTGTTCCCGCTAATGAAGGCAAAGCACTGCACGAGATGGTCTTTATAAACAGAGTAGTTCTTACACTTACATTAACGAGGTGCACATTATAATTATCCGACTCCGGCGTGACCTAAGCAGCCGCCGTCACTGCCACACCCGCCCCTGGCCAAGACAGGTCCCGGCGTGTTTATCATAGGCCACAAACATTGAATTAAAAACATATCTCCCGTGGTAACGTTACGGCGATGGATGCTGAATATCCAACGTAAAATATCACCAGCAAATATTCATGGGGGCCACAGTTTTTGGTTTGGTGCGGCAGGTGTCTTTAGTGCGCGGCGTGGCTTGGGCCTCGGGACTGAAAGGCATTGTTACCACACACCTCGCCTTTAAGGTCTGAGAAGCAGGATTGCCAAACTTATTATCACATGTGTGCGAGGTGGCAGCTGCGGCAGGATTATCCATTTTAATAATTCAGGCTCTGTAGGAGATACATATTTCCTTGCAATATACTGTATCCGCCGCCCCGGGAGGCCGCCTCGCTCCTTCGCCACACCGTACCTTGGCGAGTCTCAACCTTGGCCGCCTCGAGAAACACTTCGGATAAAAAAGCAGATGCGTGACAAGGCTCTGTGTGGGCTCAACATTACCTATGCCATTTTATCTACACCTAAAGATGCTTATCCACCTGCTGTGCCTCTGACAGTCATGGGTGTCACTGAAACAGGTACGTGGCAGGCAGGCCGAAATGGTATGCTGATCGCTACTTCACTGCGCTCACTTTTCTCATTCAATCAATCAATCATTGGGGGCATACGCCGGGGGGCGCATCGCCTCGCCCACCCTACGACGCCACTCCCGGGGGTCACCACGCGCGAGTTCCCATGCAGGCTCCTTTCCCATACCAAGCAGCTCTCGACAAGAAACATCAACTTGCCCCAGCCACGAGCCCCTTGTGGGCGCCCCCTTGGCCTCCTCCACGCCGGATTGTCTCTTACAGATACAACCCGATGGGAAGGATCGGTTTCAGGGTAGCGTGCCACATGCCCATATAGCCGAAGTTGGCGCTGACGGACTATGCAGGTAATAGGCCTCGATTCAGTCTCACGGTGCAATCGCTGATTTGACACGTAATCATCCCAGCGATACCCCTTGATTCTGCGGAGACACTTATTACCAAAGGCATTGATTCGTCTCTTCAAGTCACTATTTAGTGTCCATGTCTCACAACCATAGAGTAAGACAGGGATCACAAGCGACTTGAAGATCCGGATCTTTGTCCTCCTGCACAGGTACCGACAACGCCAAATACTCCCGCTGAGCGAGTCCATAACACCGTGGGCTATGCCAATCCGCCGTAAGACTTCTTGACGTGACCCGCCGTCATTATGGACTGCGCTACCAAGGTATGTAAAACTTTCCAAGATCTCAATGTCCTCGCCACACGCATGAACAGACTGTACTGCTTCATCTAGTAAGTCTCCAAATACCTGGACCTTGGTCTTGAGCCAGGAGACCTCAAGTCCCAAAGGCTTTGCCTCCTCGTGCAGCGCCTCGAGAGCCATCACCAGGACCTCCAGCGACTCAGCGAAGATTACTGCATCATCGGCAAAAACAAGATCAGTGATCTTGGTGTTGCCGATGGATGCTCCACAATCAATTTGATCTACAACCTTGTCCAATACCCAGTCCATACAAGCGTTGAAAAGTGATGGGGCAAGGACGCACCCTTGCCTCACTCCTGTATTCACAGGAAAGAAGCTGGATACACCTGCCCCACACTTCACAGCACTCTCAGTCCCAGAATACACACCAGTTATCAAACCAATAGTCCTTGCAGGAAT
>JACEEZ010004514.1:0-10000 GCA_016584305.1 Chionoecetes opilio | reverse complement strand
GGTCTTTTGCTGTTAGAAGCTACTTGTGTATTCCTCCTTGTTTTTAGCCTCCTTATTTTTTCTCCTCCTTTTCTTCCTCCTTTTTTCAACTCCTTATTTCTTCTTCTCCTCCTCCTCCTCCTCCTCCTCCACCTTTTTTCTCCTACACCTCCTCGTCCTCTTCCTTTTTTCTCCTCCTCCTCTTCATATTTCTCATCCTCTTCCTCTTCCTCCTCCTCCTCAGCTTCTCATTGTGCGGCGTAATACCGCAAAGATTTTCCCAATTATCGACCCCGCAACAAAAATGTTGAAGACAAGCGGGAGGAACCCTGCAATAACTGTGCGCAGTGGATGTGAGTTGGATGTTTTTCTCCCCATCAAGCCACTGACAAACCATCCGCCGCTCGCCGCCAAAAAAGACAAATGAAAAACTTCCTGTTCCAGATCTCCTTCCAAATTGAAGAGAGAAAAAAATAAAGTCTGCGTTCCGAACTTTTAGAGATAACGCTTGGAAGATGATATTTAAATTTTTTGATATGAATATTTTTCAAAATTGATATGTACACCAAATTTGCAAGTCTGCGAGGACACCATATCGTGATGCCAATGATGATGATGATGATGATGATGATGATGATGACAGTTACAAAAAATATATCATTATTATTCATGTTATTATAATTTTAGTTATTAATATTAATATTACTGTTGTTATTTACTATTATCAATATTATTAATGCAAATAATAATATTATCATTAATACGATCATTATTATTTATACTAATTTACATATTTTCATTATTATCACTTCTTATTATATATTATAATATTATTATTATAAATGTTATTATTTTTTTGTTATTATTATTCTTATTATTCTTATTATTATTTCAGATTTTTCAATACTGAAATTATTATTATTATCATTATTTCTATCATTTACTATTATTATTATAATAATAATAATTATTATTATTATTATCATTATTATTATCGTTATTAGTATTATAGTATTATTATTACCAATACTATCATTATGATTTTTTTTGTCATAATATTTAATTATCTTCACTATCATTTTTATTGTGGAAATTATCCACCAACCATCCTCTCAATAATTGGCAGAGTGGTGGTTTTGTCCCCCCCCCCCCTTGTGAGGAGGTATTGTCCACTCATCAAAGGGGGAGAGTAGGGATGTATATATATATAGTTATAATGGTAATGGGTATTAATTAAGGTAATTTAAGTAAATGATGAGTACTGGGATATGATAATTGAACATTCTCATTAGTATTAAGCATTTGCACCTTATATAATTTGCACCTTAATTTGAAACAGGTGGTCATCGGCCACTGGTCAGTATTCTCGCCACCTGAAATTTGACACGTAGGTAGGCACCAGGCGGCCGATGCCCCGCCGCACACCGGGAAGTCAATTCACTCCAGACCCTCCCATTAATAACACCTTTCACGGTGCTTCTCTGATTATAATGAGAAGAATTTGTACATACGTTCATTTTGTACATATAAGTGTCTAACAATAGGACGTGTCTTATCGACGTAGCGAATATCAGTGCCGCGTCTATTAAGCCTGAATAGCTTCCCTGACGCCTCAGTGATTATAATCGCCGCGCCGTGATGGTCTGATGAACCACTTGACGCCCATAAAAAATAACGCCTCCGCCTCTGTCCTTCACCTGCGGCCTCGATCACGCTGACCACTTTGAATAACAAGACATTGCATTATTGATAAGCCTACAACCCAATTCAACCCTACTATCCACCTATAAGTATCCTAGTTAGTTGACTAGTAGGGGTATTGTGTCGGGATGAGATAAACAATGGGTTTCTATAGGTAAGATCTAAATAAATAAATATGTGTTTGTGACATAAACTTCCACAATTATTATTATTTTATTTTATTGTATTTAGTATTATTAGCTTTACTAATAGTAGTACGTAGCAGTAGTGATAGCAGCGGCAGTATTAGAGGAAGCGTAATGACATTGTCAATACTTTGGGATTGATTTGGTTTAACACAGAGTATTACCATTTTCACAGGTAACTGAATGACTGTGTTCATCCCTTTCCCTGGTAAACTCTTCCTGGTTCTAATTTTGCACATTTCTACGACTGCAATTTTTTCAAACGAGAAGTGGAAAAACACCTCGCAAGCTAAATTGGCCCACCGTCTTTGAAGTCTCTTGATGTCTTCTATGTATTTGGGGATTGGTATTCAGCAGGCTTTTTGTTACCTCTTTTTATGCCCTTTGCTACTCCCATATGATGTAAAAAAATGATATGTCAAAGTGACCCGGACGTGTGATATTTCATTACATTAGAAACAAATCGTCAGCAGATTCGTTTAAGACCAATGTGGTTATCGGCCTCAAACCGCATTGGAAGATGGGACGAGATTTAGCAACTACAAAATATATATATTTACAGGTCTGTGCTATACGCCGACTGCTTGACCTGACTGATATTATAGCAGAAGAAACGGTGCCTTTTACAGCATGTGGGGAATTGGAGAATATTCATTGAGTGACGAAGCTAATCCAATGGTCAGGCCACAGTCATGCAGGGTCTCTCGTCCACCACCTTCCGGGCGCCATTGCCTACCTCAGAAGGCATTGATATATGCATGTAGTGGATCATATAAATAAGGGCATCGCAGCGTAATCTCGGAGGGTAGGCGCGTATGAATATACCAAATAACATGCAGAAACAAGAAAATTTTGTCTTTTTACTGCAAGTATTGCCCTCAAAATAGAAACCAAATCAATGCAAACCAATTTAGCAGAATCGAAGGTCGCCAATACCCAGTGACGTCAGTGCAGGAGCCAACACGTGAGTCTCGCCCCTTCCCGGCAACACTCGTGGCCTTGCGTGTTGTGTGGGATTATGTCTTACAAGAAATGGTGTTGACAAACGGGATGAAAGCGAGAGAGAGAGAGAGAGAGAGAGAGAGAGAGAGAGAGAGAGAGAGAGAGAGAGAGAGAGAGAGAGAGAGAGAGAGAGAGAGAGAGAGAGAGAGAGAGAGAGAGAGAGAGAGAGAGAGAGAGAGAGAGAGAGACCAGAGAATCCCACACACTCAGATCCTACAGTGAAGCAAGAGTCCTTCTGGAATCCCTGCAGCTCAATTTTCATGGAAGCTGTCAAAGTAAATATGTTTGAAAAAAGCTGGAGAGAGAAGTGAGACGTTGGTTCTTGCATCTTCTCTTCCCTCCGACCAGCCTACCCCCCCGCCCACCTGCCTACCCACATGACTACCCCCCCCGCCCACCTGCCTACCCAGCCGCCCACCTGCCTACCCCCTGCCCACCTGGCCACCCACGCCACACACAAGGGGCGCCGGCAACAATGGTGGACACAAACAATGGCAGGACCTACTGTACCTTTTTTGTTGTCTTTTTATAAAGGAAAGGAAGAGCCAGTGTCCAGGGTTTTGTGAGTCCTGATATTTTTACTTTTTTTGTTACATAAGTGTGTAACTACGTCTATCTTCGTGTGTGTGTGTGTGTGTGTGTGTGTGTGTGTGTGTGTGTGTGTGTGTGTGTGTGTGTGTGTGTGTGTGTGTGTGTATATGTCTATGTATATGTATATGTATATGTATATGTGTGTATGTGTAGTGTATGTGTGTGTGTGTGTGTGTGTGTGTGTGTGTGTGTGTGTGTGTGTGTGTGTGTGTGTGTGTGTGTGGTCTATGTATAGTATTTATGTAAGCGGTATGTGTAGTGTAGTGTATGTTATGGTGGTGTGTGTGTGTGTGTGTGTGTGTGTGTGTCTGGTGTGTGTGTGCTATGTATAGTTATGTATATGACATTGTGTGTATGTGTATGTGATGTGTGTGTGTGACGTGTTGTGTGTGTGTGTGTGTGTGACGTGTGTGTGATCATAAATTTGAAAGCCAACACTACGTGATCACCTTTATCAGAGAAAGTGTTGTAATTCATGTGGCTAATCTTATCCTGCCTTGAGCTGTGAGTATCCGCACTTTATCAAACATCTTTTATTACATGTTTACGCAACGGTTTTTTTTGTGAACGTTTGTTCATGTTTACTTTTCACTAATACGTTTCATAAAGTACATTTCCAAGCATTATATTTTATTCAGTCTCTTCTAAATTACAGAAATATAAAATTTTCACTTAGGATTTTCCCCTTTACATTTTGGTAATTCCAAACAATGCTAAAATATAGTGTTACCTGCCATCTCGATACCTCAATACACTCCTGTCTAATTGGAATACCTGTTAATGTTTGCATAAATGTGGTTATTAATATTATATTTGTTCGCAGTGTTAATGACTGTTGCCAATATCTTTAATTGGACATTTCCGAATGGACATTCCCTGTGACGGCCATTTCAAGGTCATGAAGGCTTTTTTAGCTCATATAATGCTCTTCCCTTTCTTTTATCTTTGGTAATCTTTCCCCTGCATGTCAAAACCTTCAATAAGCAATACTTTATACCTGATAGATATACCTAACTTCAAAAACATCAGGGAGCAAGCACAATATTCTAATTCCTAGTCGTAAATACATTTTTCTAATCCTCGTCTCTTAATGATCCAGAGCTTGTTCTCCTTGCTGCCAACTATGGCGACTGACGTGTTCCCGTCTATCATGGATTTGAAGAGCCTGATATTTGTCCAAATTACTACTTTAGTTTTCTTTATCTGCCTTTTTGTGTGATAGCTTCTTTATTCTTCTTTTTTCTTTCTTTTCCAAAATTTCGCCACAGCTGCCGTCCGTCTAATGGCTGCACTTGTAAGCTGCTCATTAGTCCTGGCCTCCTTGTCCTCAAAAACCTGTTATTCTTTTTCAACTTATATTATTATTCTCTGTCATTATGTGTTCATGCTTGTTAGCCATGGCCTCGTTAGCCAGTTTCTTGAGTTTAACTTTCACATCCTCCAGCTTATCTATTAGCGGCCTGATTTCTTTAATTTCGCCTCCTGTGTTGCAGGCGTTGAGGAAGCAATGCCATCCTGACCTCTCCAACTCATGTTTTAACGATTGCTTCTTTTTTCAGTCTTCTTCAATTAAACACTCAAATTTCTGTAAATATTTATCCCTCCATGGCAGACATTTCTTGCGTTCCCAACACTTTTTTCTTCTTTTTTCTTATTCTGAAGTGGAAGGTTACGGCCAGTGGTACTGATATGTTCCGAGCCCTGGCAGTGATGTTGGACAGCTGTCTTATCAGTGACACTACTGAAGGAGACACTGACTGGTTCAATGGCCTATTTCACACACGTATTACAATCGTATTTCTTAACCTTTCGATTGTTCATATATGCTAAGTTATATGGCTTTAATGAGGTGTAGACTATTATTACTATTTGTATTACTGCTAATGTATTTTGTTTCATTATCTTTATCATTATCATTATCATTATCATTACTATAATCATTACTCTTATCATTACATATTACTGTGTTACTGTCAACTCGGATTAACAGCTGCAATAAAATACCTTTGATAATTATCATTTATAAGACTCAGGAACTATTAACAACACTTAAGAAGGGTCGCCTCTCTCCGCTGTGTGTGTGTGTGTGTGTGCGCGTGTGCTGAAATACTATGAATGTTTTGGAAGCTTCATGAATGATCTGTTTGGCAAATCGAACACTGCGATACCATAACGCGTCTGGCAAACACGAGGGCGAGCTGGAGGTGACAACACGGGCACAAAGACAATGTCCACTGAAAACTTGACGCCGCTGGATAATTGAGAACGATGCACAATTTGCGTTACAGAGGAAACGAGCATATTAGGGAAGGAATATGAATGGAATCCGAAGCTGATGTAGTTTTTGTTAGTGACATTCAATTAAGGTAAAGCAGGATAACGGAAGGAACGCGCTGCTACACAACACATAACACTAAGGTGCACCGTGGCTTGTTGCGGGAGCCTGTCTGATTGCAATGGTGTGAGGCAGGTGTAGAGAAGAGTATTTTAACTTTTTCATTTTCTTTTAACTTCATCCTAATTCTTCTTTCCTCCCAACTGTCTATCTCCCTCTAATGTAATGTAATGTAATGTAGAAAATATACAACCTGAGAAGTGCTGTGATGAGCCTGATAACGATATGAAGGAGTCCTTGGAAGGTGCGTCGTGTCCTTTGTGATCACGGCTGCCGGTGTGGCGTCCGTAGCAGAGGAGCAGCGAGTGTGTTGTGACTTGCGAGGTGATGCGTATACCATTATGGCGTATGTCATTACAGAATGGGTGGACACGGCGTATGTTTAGCACAATGAATACTCTATAAGGTACTTCCGGTGACTTGTGCACCTCGACTGGAACACAAATACACGGAAAAGATAAAGTGCGAAGTTCCTATCGGCCAACATTCCCACTTCAAGTCCAAAATCGTTGTCGAGATGTCGCTTTTTGTATTAAAAAGAATGGTCTCTATCGACACCTTTATCTGTATTCTCAGCAGTAATAACTGTCAGGTTTTGCTTGGTGGAAGAGCTGCCCAATATTCCGGTGTGGAGACAAAGGAGTTCCAGCCCACCTTGGAAGGCATATGTCAGCGATTGTGTTGTTGAGCCGCGCGGTGGTCGCTGACCTGACGCGGCGCGACATCAATCAAGAACAGAATCTTTAGAACTTTGCTTTTGAGATCAAATTTAATGAAAACTTTATGAAAATCTATTCCCATTTTCCATGAATTATTTTTTCATGATCTTTTATCAGCGTGTCGAGCATTGTCATAGTTTTGCAAATGAGGCAAACACGCGGTATCGGTGCCTCTGTGGGGCGTGCAGGCCGTGCAGGCCGTGCAGGCTCAACACACGGCTTGATCGCCCCATTACTGCCAACACATGTGCGGCATATAGTTATGTACCCTCACAACCTGACCAGCCTGCTGTCCAAAACCACTTCCGTTTATTGATAACTACAACTCTAACTCTTGTGTTTCAATGGCACGCTTGGTATTATTATACTCTCTATTCCACTTTCTGGGACTGAGAGTGCTGTGAAGTGTGGGGCAGGTGTATCCAGCTTCTTTTCTGTTAATACAGGAGTGAGGCAAGGGTGCGTCCCTGCCCCATCACTATTCAACACTTGTATGGACTGGGTATTGGACGAAGTTGTAGATCAAAGTGATTGTGAAGCATCCGTCGGCAACACCATGATCACTGATCTTGTTTTTGCCGATGATGCAGTAATCTTTGCTGAGTCGCTGGAGGTCCTAGTGATGGCTCTCGAGGCGCTGCACGAGGAGGCAAAGCTTTTGGGACTTAAGGTTTCCTGGCTTAAGACCAAGGTCCAGGTGTTTGGAGGCTTACTAGATGAGACAGTACAGTCTGTTCATGCGTGCGGCGAGGACATTGAGATCTTGGAAAGTCTTACATACCTTGGTAGCGCAGTCCATAATGACGGCGGGTCACGTCAAGAAGTCTTACGGCGGATTGGCATAGCCCACGGTGTTATGGACTCGCTCAGCGGGAGTATTTGGCGTTGTCGTTACCTGTGCAGAACAAAGATCCGGATCTTCAAGTCGCTTGTGATCCCTGTCTTACTCTATGGTTGTGAGACATGGACACTAAATAGTGACTTGAAGAGCCGAATCGATGCCTTTGGTAATAAGTGTCTTCGCAGAATCATGGGGTATCGCTGGGATGATTACGTGTCAAATCAGCGATTGCACCGTGAAACTGAATCGAGGCCTATTACCTGCATATTCCGTCAGCGTCAACTTCGGCTATATGGGTATGTGGCACGCTACCCTGAAACCGATCCTTCCCATCGGGTTGTATCTGTAACAGACAATCCGGCGTGAAGGAGGCCAAGGGGACGCCCACAAGGCTCGTGCCTGGGGCAAGTTGATGTTTCTTGTCGAGAGCTGCCTGGTATGGGAAAGGAGCCTGCATGGGGACTCGCGCGTGGTGACCCCCGGGAGTGGCGTCGTAGGGTGGGCGAGGCGACGCGCCCCCCGGCGTATGCCCCCAATGATTGATTGATATTCCACTTTGTGAACCGTTAACTTTACGATGAAGAACTGTTGGGAGGATTTCAGGTTATGACCCATAAAGTGATATTGTTGGAGTACAGTGAATGCATAGTGTCTGTTTTCATAAACAAACATTAATAGCAGTGGCTTATGCCATAACAACACGCTGCTGCGTTGTACAGTATACATATTTGTAAACAATATATATATATATATATATATTAATATTATATATATATATATATATATAATATATATATATATATATATATAATATATATATATTTATATATATATATATATATATAGATATATAGATATATTTATAGATATATATTATATAGATATATATATAATATATTTAATATATTTATATATAGATATATAGATATATATATAAATATATATTATATATTATTTATATAGATATATATATATTATATATTTTTATTATATATATATTTATATTATATATATATATATATATATATATAATATATATATATATATATATATATATATACCTTCTAACTTTTTATATCAGTCTATATTTATAGGTATATATATATTGTTTATATATATATATATTATATATATATATATAGTATATATATATATATATATTTATATATATATATAATATATATATATATTCATATATAGATCGATCGATATATCGATATATCGATAGATAGACCAATATAGATATATACCATGATTCATCAAGATAATACAGAACAAATGTGGTCTCAATGGCGAAAGTTGAACAGTGGGTGAAATCTCCCCTCCATTGTTCGCCTCCTGAGCTGTGATAAAGCAGAGGACGAGAACAAGTGGCGATACACACAAACGCCGCATCCCTCTGGCCTTGACTCTGTGCAAAATATTATCCTCGCCGATGAATCAGGAGATGAGTAACGAGGAGTTATTTGAGACGTAAACATGCAACGTCTTTCAATATCAGTCTTAGGATGAGCGTAAGAAAAACAAGAATAATGTCAAGCAGGGGTCACATTTTAAAGCTACTAATTAACTGCTTTTATTACAAGTGAATTAGAAGCATGTCAAGTTGAAATAGTCCATGTTCGTGGCTCTAAAACTGGATAAATGGAGGGTTTATGTATAAAAATTAGACTGTATATAGCAAAGTGGTCTGTACTTGGCCTTAGGTAGGTTTGGCGTATACCTAGCGTGATTCAGGCCTAAGACTTGGATGGTACCGATGGATGAAGACGTGACGTGTGTTTATGGAGGGTCTGCAGGGAACTGGCGTAGGTCTAGTGTGATAATCGTTTTGGGTGTGGGATGAGTGTGTTGCAGGTCTGATTTGGGTCTAGTGTGGGTGTGACGTGAGTAGTAATGATGACTAAGAAAAATAAACACCGATCTGGCAATGTCGTCCCGGATAGGAGTAAAGAGAAGCGAGTAAAGGACCAAGAGAGTGAACATTATTTCTAAACGTATTTGAAGAGCTTGCCGGCGAACGATGTAGTAATAGTGCGGTATGTAATGTTAGGAAAAGGGCTCCCGTAGGATTTTTGTGCTAAAATTGATTTTTTTGCAGTTCTGGCTTCTATAGGTATCAGATTAACAGAAAAAGATGGGGTCCCAATTTTCAGACCCCTTACCCCCCTTTTGGGGGTCATTTCCCTTTTGGGGCCCCCCGGCACTGACCATGCACCTATCTCCGCCAATAATTGACCGATTTTCATAATTTGAGTATCCTTTTGTAGGTTTTCAGGTATGCCGAGTCGATTTATAGCACTCAAAAAACAACCGGAAGTGTCCTTATAGCACTTCCGGTTCAGATTTAGCACTTCCGGTTCAGAGTATAGGGTCTAACTCCATTTTTTCTTTTTCAGGCATGTTGAAGAAGCAGTTTTGAGCTCAGTCAGATATACCCTGTGAACTGAGATCGTGGTAGTATCGCCAATATGTCGGAGGAGGACGGAGTTTGCGTGATCTGTAAAGAAGGTGCCACATCAAAGAAGCGATTGGTGAACAATCCGGTCATGACGATAAATTTTACAAACCTGTCAAAGAGGGGAAA
>JACEEZ010004512.1:121086-141543 GCA_016584305.1 Chionoecetes opilio | reverse complement strand
TAATAAAAAATTAAAATATAAAATATATAATATATATATATATATATAATATATATAATATATAAATATATATATATATAATATAATATATAAATATACTTTATATAATTAATTATATATAATCCTAAAAATTTTAAAATAATATAATAATTAATATATAATTAAATTAAAAATATATATTATTATATAATATATATATATTTTAATATATATATTATATATATATATAAATATATATATATTAGACCTTTTCAGAAAAAAATTTTTTCCTTTTTTATACCCCCTTTCCACGGTTTTTTTTTTTTTTTTTTCCAATGCTTTTTTGACCTGGAAAAGTAAAAAATTACAACCATTATAAGCCAAAAATGAGGAACTTTTGTCTCATGAAGCTGAAGTTCATTCTTACAGTTTCGAAAAACGCCATTTTCGGGCATTTTGATGTTTTTTTTTGCCTTTTTTTTTCCCCAAATAAATGGGCATAAGCAGGTTAAAAGAAAGAAATTTAGATGCTGATGAAACATTAAAATGCATAGAAACTTTATGGAAATATTCATGTGATTTTTACGACAAATTTTTAAAAAAAAATTAAACAAAATAAAATTTTATTTCACTCTAGTCAAAAATTCACAATTTTTTTAGCATGAATTAATGGTCTGTTGTTTGTTGCAGATCGTTAAAACCCTGCTAAAAATCCAGAGATACTTCACAAGATAACTTCACATGGCAGTGCAAGGAGCCCCAAAAACGCAAATTTTTGCATCTCAAAACCCTCCACCTGCGTCCAAGACAACGTCCGCCGACCTCCCTACTAGATCTGCTACAAAAACCCTTTCCTATCGGCCCCATCACCCGCATCAGGGCCCCCAAGTTCCCCCCCAACGACAGGCCTTCCAGTACTTCCTCCTTTCCAGATTTTCCCAGAAAATACGGAATCCTAAGCTAAAGGGGACCTCCCCAAATGAAACAGTGGAGGCTACATCCCATTCGGGCAATGGCAGGATAAAGACATGACCAAGTACAATGCAGCGCAGTTTTCATGAACTTCACAAAAAGCACAGAGATCTAAAGGAATAAAGGTAGAACAGGTGCCCCTGGGGGGAAAAAGGAGTGCCTTTGCCTGGTTGATACCCTGTTGACAAGGAGCTTCAGATCCCACCGGGAAATGAGAGAACCGACGCTATCAAAGGGGAAGAAGGACAAGGACATCAGGTTTCTACCAGATCAGAAACAGAGAGAAAGGCCACATGTCTGGTCATGACAAGATTTTGAGTCCGGGTCCCAGCACAAGCAGAGGGGCTGAAAGACTGCAGAGAGAGGGGAAAACAAGATATAAATTTGTCATAAAATTTCTACAATTTTTCAGCTGCCCACACGAAGGCCTGCTGCTGATGTGTCTACCTGGGCTGACCCAACCACAGTGAAGGGAATGCAGAGGCATGGATTACCAACAACCTCGTCTGGATGTCCATACCAAGACACGGACTCTCCAACCCCAGGAGGTCAGGGTGTGTGACTCTGCATCCCGCTGATTCGGGGGTTTTGCTGAAAATCAATGACACCCTTAGTCTCTGCTACATTGAAGGCTGGGGAGCTGACCTGGAAAGTTGTCATCTAACCCTCAACAAGAGACGGAACGGATGCTGACAAGGTCCCACATCAGCCAGGAGTACATGGCAGCTTTTAGCGAGGACCCCCCCAAGTTGCTGCTTCCAGGGGATGGCAAGAGCTGAGAGATGCCCTGGGAAAGTGATCCGGGACCACGTCAGAGACTCGGGGCGTGCTTGTCTCGGACCACCCATATCCTGAAGGCAAGTACGGGATACCAGTGATAGACAGCTCAACAGAAAGGGCTCAGGAGGGGCATCCAGGGTTTTGCTGGAGGCAGGGGGGCTTATGGAGGATCACTCCCCTTGTTTTTTGACACAAGGGCCAGCAACAGGGGAGTACATCGGGGAGCTGCCAAGCTTCTGGAGCAAAAAGCTTGACAGGAAGGGTTTCTACCGGCCTGCAGACCCACTTTAGAAGTCTGGTTGGTGGTATGGGGAAAATCTGTTTTGGGAAGGTCAAGAGCCCCCAAGAATCCTTGGGTTTAAGCACTTCAAGGACGTTTGGGGCAGATCTTTCCACAGACAACCCCACAAACCCTGTCCACAACAAAAATGGTTGAAAAAAAAAGAAGAAAAAGGGGCAAGGAAATCTACAGGAAACCCGAGGTCGGGAAGCCCCCTAGACTGACTACCGTGAGATGGCTGAGTTACACTGATGTCCTTGGAGCCCGCCTCCCCCCGGGAAACCCCCCGGGGTCGTCCTGGAGCCTTTATCGCCAGGTGGATGGGCCAGGAAACCTGTATTTATGAAAAAGTTCATGTTTGCTGAGCAGCTGGAGTACGATGAAAAAACGTTGTGAAGCTGGAAAAGCCTCAACCCCTCTAGGATGTTCTATACACCCATGTGGGTGATCTACCTGCTGAGATGCTCCTGCAAATGATCTGCAGTTCATGAAGGGGAATGATGAAGTTCAAAAGACAGATCCAGAGATTGCTCAGGCAGTGCACAAAAACTTAAAACCACAAGTGGGATGACACGGAGGTTTGCCGTTCGCTCTCTTCGGTAGCAGATCAGGACAAAGAGAAACAGGGCATTGCTGCCAAGCGCCCGCCACTGGAAACCCGATAGCTTCAAGAGGGAAACCTTGTTCCCTAGGTTACCCAAGACGAACTCTGGGGATCTAGTTGGGCCAGGGTCACTTTTGCTTTGGGGCACCTTGGCATTTAGTATAGGCTCTGGCCCAAACCCGTGGGGGACATGGCCCGAGTGAGACTCAGCAAGGCCTGGAAATAGTCAGAAGGGAAAAGTAGTGAAGACATTGCTGAGCGGGGAGTCAAGAGATGACTGATTTCGCAAACATCTTACCACAGATTTTAGCAAAAAAAGTACCTTCTTTAAACTGTGGAATACAAAAGTGACGATTGATAGCTTCAAAAAGCAAACTCTGAAAAAAGCTGTGAAGTGTCCTCCTGCATGACAAAAAAGTTTTCTGCCATTGAAAAAAAGTTTTTTGAGTCTTTGTCACAATTTTTTGATGTAAGATTGTAATTTTAGAAATTTATTGAAAAATTTTCAGAAAATTATGCTTTTTTTCTGGATATGATTTCTTTTTTTTCTTGAATTTTTTTGGATTGTTTTTTCAGAAAAAATTTATTAAAAATCTTCAATTTTTCCCAATTTGTTGTTCTATCCCATTTTAACAAAAATCTCAGGGAAAAAAAGTCTGGCGGAAGGCAAAATTAGGCGCTTTTCTACTGTTGCGGGCTTAATATCTTGAGTCCAATGAGGCAAAGGTTCCTGACATTTTAGCTCAAAATTATTGTGATTTTCGGCTTTTCAGGTCAAAAAGCATGGGGAAACCTTGCGGGGGGTATAAAAAATAGGAAACAATTGTTTTCCTGAACAGGTCATATATATTATATATATATTAATATATTATATTATATATATAATATATATATACATATACACAAACCTCGATTTTCCCGGACTAATAGGGGGGAGGACTGGTCCGGAACCGCAAAAGTCCGGGATCGCAAGTAAAAAAAAAATATATAATAAAGAAAAGAAAAGAAAAAAAACACTCTCGATGCCATTACCCACCCCCGGACGTTTATCCTACTCTGGTATTTACTGTCCGGCAACCGCCAATATCAAACTACCCCGCCGCGGACTTTTACGTCCGCTGAGCATGCAGCCACCTGGCGGGAGGCAGCAGAAAGTGTTCAATAGTCTCAAGAGACGTTCCTGCACCAGGGGCAGTGGGGGTCAGGGGACTAACGGAGGCTGTGCAGGTGAACCGTGAATGTCGTGTGCCCAAATGTAAAACAATACGACGCTGAGCATGCTGCCACCTGGCGGGAGGCGCGGGACACTGACCAGGGGTGACAGGAGACGCTCGGACCGCCGGATAACTTGGTCAATTTACGAACAGGACCAGGCATTAAAAAAAAAAAAAAAAAAAAAAAAAAAAAAAATGTCAGAGATTGACATATCCCCGGACCTCGGATTTTGTCCGGCAAATCGATATCCGGAAATCGAGGTCCGGGAAATCGAGGTTTGTGTGTATATATATACATACATATACATAGATATATATCTATATATTATATATATATATATATATATATCTATAATATATATAGATATATATATAAAATATATATATATATATATATATATATATATATACATATACTATATATAGATATATTACAAATATATATATATATATATATGTATATATGTATATAATATATATATATATATTATATATATATATATATATATATATATATATATATATATATATATATATATATATAATATATATATATGTATATATGTACACACACGGCTACGTGTATATATTATGACAATGTAATATAAAAATGTATGGAAAGCTTAGAATGTGGTTATGTGAGTGTGTGTGTGTGACTTTTTATGAAAGTTTTCAATCGCTGGAGGAACAAACATATATGAGTGAAGCAACATTTCCATTGGTAGTGATGGGATGCAAATTGTTCAGTTGTTCGTTACATTATTTCTTACATTTCAGGTGCAAAGTTTTCCTAGATGTCAATTTCACCAGAAAATCAAAACAAAAGCTCCAGAGGTGCATCCCATTACATCTGAGGGATGATGGGATAAACTGGGCCTGAACCTGATTGGTCCCTTACCAGTAACAGCAAGAGGGAACAAATATGTCATCACCATGACAGACCTCTTCACCAAATGGGTTGTGGCATATCCTCTGCCAGATAAACGGGGGCCCTACCATTGCCCAGGCCATTATGTACATGATATATAGCCATGGTCCTCCAATGAAAATAATAACGGATCAAGGGAGGGAATTTGTAAATGAGGTAACAATTATTTCGCTGTGTATCAGTGGATGACAGGTGTTAACAGACTATTGAATATGATTGCTTTATTTAAGTTTCTTATGTTTATCTATAATGTCAGAAAAATATATGATAGACAAACTATTTGTTATTATAGATAAAAATTAATTTTCAAGGTCAACAAGAACGTGCTGGCCTTATTTAACATCAAACACCTGATGACTTCTGCATATCATCGGCAAACCAATGGACAGAGTGAGAGAAGGAATCGTTCAGTGAAGGCAGGTCTCATCCAATACTGCAATGATACGCAGGATGACTGGGATTTGTAAGCAAGCATTCAGAAGTATCCCCAATTGCCGCTATAGATGTCCAACTCTCAAACCCGTATGTGCTGTTGTGAAATATTTTCATAGAGTTCATCTTAATCTGTAACTCTTAACCATCATTCATTTTTTCAGTGGAACAAGCTATTTCAGGTATTACTAAAGCATGTAGCTTTGATGTAGAACTGGGATATGTAACTCTTGATCCAAATATTTTGCAAAGAAGGTACATTTTGGCAGAGCTGGGCACGTTCCTGGATTTGGGGTAGTCCGTACCTGTACTTCCGTACTTCGGGACGCGGGTCGTCCGTACCTGTACTTACGTACCTTATTTTACTTTGTTCTGTCCGTACCCGTACCTCCGTACCTCCGTACCTCCGTACCTGTACCCTATAACTATTAAAACGCGCCTGAAAAAATATAGTCAGTACCTCAAAAATAAAACAAAATACAAGGCTATAATACATCAGAGCTTCATAAATATATATAGCAATATATATTTACCATCAAATAATCATCAAATCAATTAAAATAAAATTTGTCTCCAGTCTTCACAGTTCACAAATGAGTGAAATGACTAATTAGTTTAAATCACAAGTTTATTCTAGAGTTTATAACTTAACTTATTAAGATCATAAGATGTCAACTTAAAAATATTAAATTAGTAAAATACTGCAATAGAACAGTTAGATTTGTCTTACTTCTCAAGGTGCCACAGCATAGCCCTTAGCTGTCTGGTGCCCTCCTGCCTCTTCCTCTGATCCTCCTGCTCAGTCCCACTCTCCTCTATGTTCTGGGTGAACAGCTTGGAGAAGTCCAGCTCCACGTCAGACAAAGAAATATCTGACGTCCCCTGTGGTGTATGGGTTCTGGACGCAGATGGTGCAGGCGTGCTGGTTCTGTAGCTCACACTACTACAGCTACTATCCCCAGACACACTCCTGCTCCTGTCGCTATCACTTCTTTTCACGTATTTGTCCATGTTTAGTTGTAAACACTAAACAGTAAGCAATAGCAGTGAAACTTTGAAACGCGTTGCCGGGTGATGTGACTGTAAACATAAAACGTTGTTGATCTTGAGCTTGATGCCGCACGTTTGGTGTTTACCAGGCACCACAGATGCACGGATCTCACCTTAGGAAATGATCAGCTGACAGCTAGTGGCAAATTGCCCGCCAAAACGCGTGAAAGTTATTCTGTGGACTGTTTTTTCGTCTTCGTTTTTTTTTTTTTTTCATCATAGAAAATATCAGGTACGGAAGTACGGACCCAAAATTTCGCAGGTCCGTACCTGTTACTTCCGTACCTTTGAAAAACTTTCCGTACCTCCGGACTTCCGGACCTAGTTTGGAAGTCCGTAGGTACGGAGGTACGGAGGTACGGACAGAGGTACGGAAGTGCCCAGCTCTGCATTTTGGAAGCAAATACTGGACCTTACCCGGGTGCAATAATTATGATATATATAAATTGCTGATATTATTAATGTTATGTTTTCTATTTCACTCTCTTTTTTTAGGGTTGAGGTTATATGAGGTCCTTAGGTCCAGTGGCAGAGCGAGTTGAGCGATTTAGGGGCAATGGTAGATCCACAGGTATTTCCTCAGTGTAAGTGACCCTGCAATGTGTACTGAAAAGCAAAGCGATTTACACACTTAATCTCCTCTAAAACAAAGGTCAGAGTAAGCCGCTTATTACTCCCTTCTCAAAACAGACGCCGCTGCCTAAGTTCCGTTATCATCGTGATTTTAGTGCCATAATAGGACGATGATGAATCGAAGTGACGCGGATAGTGGGGGGAGAGACATAAGATTACAAGGAAAATTATATGAGATCAGTCTGAGTGTAAGCAATTCGTGGCAAAGAAAAAGAGACTGAGGCCATTTAAAAAAAAAAAAAATCATATTTTTTTAATCCAGAATTTGTTGATTTTGGTAATTTTTGCATCAGTGTTATTGTTACAATATTACAATTAGGAACATACATAGGTTTCACAAAGCACGATCAAACACATTACTGAACTTCGACGTTAATTAGACGCTGTTCTGCCACCGGATGCCTCATATTATTAGTTAGTGGGGTTTCACCAGAGTTTCCTTATACAAGCACGTATACATTAGTAAGAGATGTTATTAAGGCGAGGGTCTGGGGTGAACTATACTTGTACTTATAGACAAGCACGTATATGTTAACAATAGATGTTATCCTCACGAATGCCTGGAGTGTACTGATTCTCCTAAAGTGGGCGGCTGCGATCGCCTACCTACCTATGCCACGTGTCTAATTACAGGTGGCCCAGAATCTAATGGGCGGCAGCCAATGACCGCGCTTCTAACGAAGGTGCTAATTATAAGGTGCAAATGCTTAATATTACTGGGAATGTTAATTTAACTTATCCCCAGTACTTATCATTTACTTAAATTACCTTAATTATACCCATTACCATTTAAATTATATATACATTCCTACTCACACTCCCCCTATGACGAGCGGAAAATACCTCACAAAAATTATACAAATATATCATTTTTCTTTCTCACAGATTTCTGATTGTGCAGTTTATGACATCAATAACAATCGCCAGGCAACGACGAAATACACCCCTTTCTATTTGATGTACATACTTTAGGAACCCAAGAGGTCCTATTGCAATGAATGCTGTGCATCAAACTCAGTAGGGGGCTATTTTTTATTGGTCTGAGCCTGCCATAGATGACAATAATAATGATAAGTGGTGGTATTGCAGCATCTACGGAAACTTGTCAGACTGTAAGTACCAAGCACCAGTTTTAATGTTTTACAAGGTATAAATTTATTTTCTCCATCTTTACAGCTATCGCAAACTTTCTAGTAGCTATTTATTATTTGTATTAGTTATCTAGCACTAATTCCTTATATATTTATATTGTTTACCCACTTAATTCTTTGTAGTTTCTCTTTTTTAGAATATATCAGGTTTAAGTCAGTCTTGAGCTTCTAGTTGTACATGTATATGATACGCTACCGCAAAATCAAAATTCAGGACAGCATGATCACTCTTCCTTGACATGCATTGCGATCAATTTTGTGTATATCATCACTTTTGTTGAATAACTAGTCCAACAACAATGGTTGATCCATTCCCATCACTCCTATAAAATGCTTAATATGCTGTGTTAATAGGAAAAGCTGCTAATTTCAATATATTACAGTCCCATTCATTTTCAGTTTCCTTACTTCTAAGCTTGTCCAATCTACAAGCTGCTTGAGTCTTACGATGATGCGTACTTAGATTTATATATTCTGTTATTTATAGGAGTGTGTTTGTGTGTTTTATACACAGGTGTATGTTCACAGTGATGAGATGTGTGCAAGTCAGCAAACCTTGAATGCAAGTGATTGTCACCCTGTTCTGGTGTGGAATGTACATGGAAAATATTAACAAATATTTTGTTTTCATTTTATGTTCAGGATTATATTGAGCAGGCACAGAAAACAATGAAAAAGGATGTTGGTAAGAAAGAGAAGGGTGTCAAAACGTTCACCTTTACCATAGGTGACATAGTAAAGCAGAAAAATAAAAGAAGAGAGGGAAGGAAAGGTGACAGGCTCCAAGGGGAATGGCCGTACACTCTCATTGAAATGAGGGAGAAAGGAGTCTGCAAAATTGAGTCTCATGATACCAAAAAGGACTCAACAAATTAATGTTAGGGACCTTTGCCCTTACTGGGGGAGGGAGGAGACAGACATGTCTACCTCACCACCCACTCAAACAATTACACCTGAGACACCCCAAACACCTGTCATAGTGCAATCAACTCCAACATTTACACCAGAGCCACCCCAAGCACCTGTCATAGTGCAATCAACTCCAACATTTACACCAGAGCCACCACAAACACCCATCTCAACTCAAACACGTACACCACTATCACCCACTCCAACACAAATTATAGTATTTGCAGATTATCTAAGATTAGTGCCTAAGTCATCAACACCAGTAATATGTACACAGACACAGACATCATCAGCATCAGTACCACCACCTCCAGCACTGGCACCTTTACCACCAAGCCAGCACCAGCGCCAACCTCAGCACCACCACCACCACCCTCTGTACAATCGTGCAGCTCATTTCCTTCCCCCTCTTCACCTAGCCTTGGTTGTAAACTCCCACTCACAGATGGTGTGTTATGGCACTGGATATATTATATATAGTATGTGTAGCCTGTAGTCATGTTGGAGGTGTATGTACGTGTGTCCTGCCTCTTTTCTGCAACACTACTGTTATTGTGTTGCTCAGACAGACACCACCTCGTTAATAGTATTGGCATGGACATAATGGTGTTGTTCCGCTGCTGCATTTCTTGAGAATGCATACTCAGTGTTTTGTGTGTGCCTGTGGTTAATTGCCCCTTATCTTAGTTGATAAGCGACTGCACATACGGCTGTGTTTGCGTCATCGTCGTGTGAACAGCGAACAACGTGTGAACTGTTCTCATCCCACGCACTCAGCACTTCCTGGATAAACACTGTATCAAGAATTAATCCTTTCCTTTATAACTCGTAGACGGAGAAGAGGAAGGACAGAAGAGAGGGAGACGCGATACCAGGCGCTCCTAAGCTCAAGACTATGTGAGTCTTGAGTGTACGCACTCACCTGGGAGGGAGTGAGTATTTGTCACGATATTAACTGTTCTGGCCTGTCTATTATGACTTCAGTTTCTTTGGCCGTTTGTAAGAACCTGTGACTTTATATTATAACCATAACCTTATAAGCTATGTTTTGGTTCAGTTTTGGTCTCCATATTACAGGATGGATATAGCCTTGTTAGAATCAGTGCAGAGAAGGATGACCAAAATGATACAAGGGATGCGTAACTTTAGTTATGAGAAGAGATTGAAGTTATTAAAGTAACACTCACTCGAGAGGCGCAGAGTAAGGGGCGATCTGATAGACGTTTTTAAGTGGATAAAGGAATTTAATAAAGGAGAGGTAGGAAAAGTTCTTACGGCTTTTAACCAAGGTAGAACAAGAAGTAATGGATTCAAGCTGGAAGGGCGTAGATTTAGAAAGGAAATAAGGAAAAACTGGTTCACAAATAGGGTGGTGAATGATTGGAATGGACTCAGTAGACAGGTAGTTAGTGCAGAGTCATTGGGGAGCTTTAAAGCGGGGCTGGACAGGTTCATGGATGGGGATGGAAGGTGGATGTAGGTAGTGTTAGGTGACAAGAACTACCACGTGTAGGCCTCGCGCCCTCTTGTAGCTTCCTTATTTTCTTATGTTCTTATGTTCTTATAAGTGTACAATGTACATATATATATATATATATATATATATATAGATATATATATATATATATATATATACTATATATATATATATATATATATAAATACAAAATATTTATAATAATAGTATTGTCTCACTCGATTCCTTGCCACTTACTTTACTTACTTACAATACCTATACGTTACTTAAATCAGCAAGCCTTACTTAAATCCGCTAGACCTACTTGCAATTACTACCACATTGATGTATATACCTTTTATTGATTGATTGTAATGCCAAAAAAGGGGAAATGGTATATACCTTTGAGCGTTAAACCTTATCTGCAGGACATCACTTGGCAATCACGTCAGAGACCTGTATCTTACATGGGTAGATCCCGTCACCTGTACAAATAACAAGATAAAAGGGTAACAGGTGACTGGGATCAGTAGGGAAGCTATGACTGGCTTAAGCAATGGTAAGAGTTAGTTGACTTGACATAAGCAATCAGCCTGACAAATATCAGTAGAAATTCTAATTTGAGTCGTTTTCGTGATGCACTATTAAGCCAGTAATACCAACCTGTAGCTGAAATGTTTTTTATGTGATTGTTTATTCAGTTTTGTTATTCCCTTGTTACACAGGCAAGTGGCTGACAGATGAGCATATCAATTATGCTCAGTCCCTTTTTAAACAGCAGTTACCAGACATGGAGGGATTGCAAGATACCATCGTTTTTCAGACACCAAAGTATGGTGGTGTAATTGGCACACCGTCAGGAAAACTCATTCAAATTCTACATGTTGATGGGAATCAGTGGGTGTGCGGTAGTTCCATAGGCTGTAAACCAGGACAGATTAAGATATATGATAGCTTAAGCCCTTCTGTTCCAAGTGAGTAAAACTGATGCATGCTTGTATACCCCACACCACACACACACACACACCACACACACACCATAGGGGTATGTACACTTAGGGGTACTCCGTAGTGTAGTGGTTAGCACGCTCGGTTCACAACGAGAAGTCCCGGGTTCGATCCCCGGAGGAGCGGAGATAGATGGCGTCTTCTTAAAGCCCGAGCCCCTTCCCCACCGGAATGGCTTACCNTAATATATATATAATATATATATATATAAAAAAATTTATATATAAATATAAAATAAAATTATATATATATATATATATTATGTACTCACTCGATTCCTTGCCACTTATTTTACTTACTTACAATACCTATACGTTACTTAAATCAGCAAGCCTTCTTAAATCCGCTAGACTACTGCAATAAACTACCACATTGATGTATATACCTTTGATTGATGATTGTAACCCAAAAAAAAAGGGGAAATGGTATATACCTTTGAGCGTTAAACCTTATCTGCAGGACATCACTTGGCAATCACGTCAGAGACCTGTATCTTACATGGGTAGATCCCGTTACCTGTACAAATAACAAGATAAAAGGGTACCAGGTGACTGGGGTCAGTAGGGAAGCTATGACTGGCTTAAGCAATGGTAAGAGCTAGTTGACTTGACATAAGCAATCAGCCTGACAAATATCAGTAGAAATTCTAATTTGAGTCGTCTTCGTGATGCATTATTAAGCCAGTAATACCAACCTGTAGCTGAAATGTTTTTTATGTGATTGTTTATTCAGTTTTGTTATTCCCTTGTTACACAGGCAAGTGGCTGACAGATGAGCATATCAATTATGCTCAGTCCCTTTTTAAACAGCAGTTACCAGACATGGAGGGATTGCAAGATACCATCGTTTTTCAGACACCAAAGTATGGTGGTGTAATTGGCACACCGTCAGGAAAACTCATTCAAATTCTACATGTTGATGGGAATCAGTGGGTGTGCGGTAGTTCCATAGGCTGTAAACCAGGACAGATTAAGATATATGATAGCTTAAGCCCTTCTTTTCCAAGTGAGTAAAACTGATGCATGCTTGTATACACACACACACACACACACCACACACACACACACACTAGGGGTATGTACACTTAGGGGTACTCCGTAGTGTAGTGGTTAGCACGCTCGGTTCACAACCGAGAAGTCCCGGGTTCGATCCCCGGGAGGAGCGGAGATAGATGGGCTGTCTTCTTAAAGCCCGAGCCCCTGTCCACCCACCAGTGAATGGTTACCGGGTGTTAGCCGGGGGTTTGTGATCCGCCTCCCGGTGTTATGGTTTTGGCCAACACCAAGAACTATGGATGTATGATAAATTGTAGCAATGGAGACGGGACCATACGAGTGTAGCTCAGGTCCTGTAAAATACAACTAGGTGAACTAGGTGAATACACAGTTTTACACACAGTCAATCACTTGATATTCAGACTTGAGCCTACAGAGGATTTTAATTTTATGATAACATGGATAGTTTCAGATGATGCAGTGTACACATAGAGGACTTCATTATATCCTTTCTCTTTCATACAAGCAACAAGATACAGAAAATATCACATTTTATTTTGGCACAAGTGAATAGTCCACACCAAAGACTACTGTATACTGGACTTACTACTCGTGCCCCGTGATAAACCGCTCATGCCCAGTGGAGGTCAGTTTTGCGATTCCTGACATTTTCGAACATCACTCCCATTTCCCTTCCTATGGTTTATCAGTATAAATGATATACTGTTTGTGGATATGCGACTATAACCAGACAGTCACACCTACATAATATTCATGCCTCTTAATAATTCCTACACATACATGCTATGTTGCAACACTGTATGTTGCACATGACAATAGCGCGCCCTGCGAGCCGCGTTCCATGTAACGCCAGTCCAGCCAGTCCAGCCCTGTAGCCGGACCGCTAACACCAGCCCTCCGTTGGTGGTCCCGCATATCTCTGTTCTTTAGAATAAACACCTACGGAAGATGCTCGATTCTAATTCGGATAAACTCCCCTCAACCACTCCGGTTAATCACTGCAAACCCCGAGCAACATGGCGCAGATCGCAGGTATAAGAACTTAGAGACGGGCAACGACTCCCGCCATTCCCCAGAGCACACCACCGCCATGACTCCACGAGGCATCTCTTCACCGACCCACGCTTCCTTCCTGGATTACTTCGTCTCCTGCATCGTGTGCTCGTGTGCCTGTGAACAGACGTAAGGCGTGTGGACTGCGTATGACGGTAGGGTCACCAGTGTATTATAAGTGATGTGCGTGTTTTTCAGTGTGCGTTTTTTGTACCGGGACACCGTTGGTTGTTCATCGGATCGCCGCTTGGTACGGGGTGACCTTTAAACCAGGTGCGGGCGGCTAGAGACCCCCCCCCCTTCTCATCCACCCCGCCCCAACGCCACACACACACACACCATACACCCACAACCCACATTCCCGTGTTTTTGATATTCCACGTACGGTGGTTATCTTTTCAATTAGCGTCTCCCTTTAAGATGTCATTCCCCGTTTTGTCACCCGCGGCATGCGGCTCGGAGGATGACGAAAAGGAAATCGCTTTCCCACCCTTTGAACCACTAAATACAACACATTCATCTCCGCTACCGGGGGACGCGATATCAAGTTTGATTCGCTATTGGGAGGAGTCCCGGTTATCAGCTGACAATCGACACATCCAGGATGAAGAGGAGAGGTGCCAGCGTGATGAGGAGAGACGATTACGTGACAATGAGGCCAGGAGAAAGGAGGGGGATTCACGGCTTCAAGTACTTGTCACACTTCTGTCTCCTCCGCACAGTCTGCGGCCAGCGCGCGGGACATTCCTTCACCTCCAGCTTTCCACGAAGCCGGTGCGAGCGGCGCATTACCCACGGTCGCGGCTCCCGCGACAACCACCCCGTTCGCCGCTTCTCCTGTGGCTGCCACGCCCACCGTCGCGACTTCCGCTGGCAAGCATGTGGCCCACAGTCCACCGACGTTGCTGGCTGATTCTTCCTTCCAAGTTTTCCGGCAGTGGCGTCGTCTGTGGGAAGATTTCTCCACCACCATTCACAGAGGCTGCCACGACATAAGCAACTCATCCAGCTGCGGATTGCTGTGTCACTGGACGTACAAAGAATCCTAGAACATACCCTAGGGATCGCACCTGACACTTCCTTGACTGTGACAGAGGTCTTAGACACCCTACAGTCCCACTTCAAGAGTCAACGAAATGAAGCACTAGGCCGTCGAGAACTCCTGTGTTGTAAGCAGGCTGACGGCGAGTCATTCTCCGATTTCATCGTACGCCTGAAGAACCTGGCAGAGGAGGTCGACTTGTGTACTAGTAACGCTATGACGTGCGCGGAGATCCAATTGAAAATGGTGCTGCTGATGGGTGTGCGAGATGAAGAGCTAATTCAACGCCTTATCTCCCTAGACACAGGCGCTTCTCTTCAAGACGTGGTCACCTGTTGCAGTTCCTTCGAAGGCGCCCGCCATACAGCCTCCGCTATATACTCGTCTCCAAGCCAGCTTCGCGTCATGTCTACCTACAAGAAAGGCAGGCGCCACGACAAGACGCCTCATTCACCTCAACAGCCACCTTCAGGTCAGCGCTTGAAGACTCAACGTAGAACAGCGGTTTCCAGCCCTGTCCATCCCTGCCAATCCTGCACGCGGCGTCATGGCCCAAAGTGTCCGGCCAGGGGGCTGCGTCTTGCTACAACTGCAGCCGTCAAGGTCATTGGGCGGGGACTGACAAGTGTCCCGCCAAGACAGCCCAATGCCACCTCTGCACCAGGACTGGCCACTACGACAGGTTCTGCCGCAACACGCCTAGCCACGATGGCCAGAGTGGCGCGTATCACCCACCTCACGGCGTAAATACAGCAACTATCGTAGCCTAACAAATGTCTCACCTTCCAGTGCCATGACTCCCCCTCCCCGGTCTACGTTCACCTGGTGCACGGCGAATCTACTTCAAGGATCCAGATGTTACCATGCGCCGACGTCACTGTCATCGGCACGAGACACCTGCAAATGTTTCACATCTCCCTCAGCAGCCTACAGCCTCCACCGTCCACTACTACGCTGACGCTGACAGCGGATGGGTCAGTAATAACACCAGGGGGAGAAGCCACAAAACACTTTATGACCCTTTTTTGGTCGGAAGTCCGACGTCGGTCGTAACAGGAACCCACAGCGCGGAAAAGTCGTAGGTTTGGTCGTAAACGTGCAGACTGGCTAACGACTGCTCGAGACCGGTATTAGCTGAGGTAGGAAGTCTCCAGGCTCGCTTATTATTGCTTGATATGCTATGAAATATCATTTCACTAGGTGAATGTAGACATATGATTCCATTTGGATGGATATTAGTCATATATATATGAGTAAAGAGATGAAATACAAGCAAGGGTCTCATCCACGTCTGGCAGCGCGGCCTTCGGCAGCAGCAGCAGCATCATCATGAAGCCCGTGAGGTGGATATCAACACCAAGGGAGATAGATGTCTTTGGTAATATTTAGTAGGGGTGCGAGAACCCCTTGAGGAATCCTATGATCCCTGGTGATATCCTATGGTGCTATCACAGGCGTAGGAGGTGACTGTCTTCTCCAGGAAGGCACAGGTGAGGCGGATGACGGCGGGTTTTGACTCAAAACTTTTGAGGAGCGGCGGGCGCCTCCCTCCTCCGCCACGATAGGTTTGGGCAGGCTTAAACGTCATATTACTCGTTATTATACAACTTAATGATTATGGTGAGATGTTATATACACGTGTCATTATCTAAATCAATGTAGCACCGTGTGTCACCTTAAAAAAGGGTGATTTAAAGATGTTATGATGAGGTGACTGCTGGCGAGGCAGTAAGTGACGGAGAGATTCTTGCCGCGGGGCCGCCCCATAACAGATATTCACTATTTTAACCCACATACACACCTTCTACCACCAAAACACTAGCAATACAGGCTTCTTACTTATATATATTACTATCTGATACATTAAAACTCCTTAAAACGCAAGCATTCCAAATAAAACGAGAATTAGTTTTAGATGACGGGGACAGAAGGCAGAGAGAGGCAGTCTGGCATGCCATTCTTGCCTGGAAATATATCTCGTTGGCTTGTGATTGGTCGAGAAGTTTTAAAAACAGTTTGTCATTGGCTGGTGACGGATGATGTGCTTGATGACGTCATTGCTCGCCTTAGCCTAGCCAGTCAGCGCCTTCCGACACGTTTACGACCTACCGAGGGAGGCTTTGTAGCTTCCGTAGTATCTAGGTCAGGGGTCGGCAGCCTCTGACCCGCGGGCCAGATCCGGCCCGCAGAGTCCGAACTCATGGCCCGTCACCCTGCTTGATATGTATATAACAATCCGGCCCGCAACAGCCTAGCCAACTAAATGAGTAAGTCGGCACCTCTCGACGTGATCGCGGCGGGTAGCGCGGGCCAAATTTGCATGACTGAGACCTTTACCAAAGAAGCACCACGGAAAATCGCCAGGGAGAAAATGACTACATGGCAACACGCGATCATGTCGATTGATTGATTGATTAATTATAGTTTTAAGGCGCCGCAACTGCGGGGTTTTTTGACCGCCTGCCTACAGAAGATCCCATGAAAATTTAAACCTAAAAAAAACTAAATTTAAGATAGAATAAAAATATTTAAAATAACGAAATACATAAAGAATAAGAGTACATTAAAAACACCTCTCTCCCAATGCCAGGGAGAGACGGTAAGCACCGTCCGACCCGCGACACCGGGACAAAAATTGCACACGTAGGTCCCCAAGACTGGGACACTCGACCAGCAAGTGCCGCACAGTTAAGGGGACCAAACAATCATCACAGTAAGGAGGGTGGCCCCCCTCCATGAGGAACCCAGAGGTATATAGAGTGTAAACCAATACGCAATCGTTGCCAAGGCAGTCTCCCATCTCCGGGAGAGACCGCAGTAGCTCCAGCCCTCGATACTTTGGTGGATGGTGCGCAGTGTATTTTGCCCTATAGTAATCCAACGTTTGCCAACGGGTTGTGAACTGATCCTAGGATTGCCGAGCGCAGGTCCGTAGCCGGCACTGCAAAAGGGGATTGAGCTGGTCTTCTAGCTGCAGCTTTTGCCAAGGCATCAGCTTCCTCATTACCGGCAACACCTACATGTGCCGGTACCCAACACAAGCTGACCGTCCGGCTCGCTCTTGAGCAGATAAAGCCATTCCAGGATGGCATTAACCACGGATGGGGAGAGTTAAAATTACATAGTGATTGAAGAGCACTACAAGAATCACTAAAAATTGTAAAAGAGACATCCGGAAGGGGTTTACAAAATAGCATGAGAGCATATAAAATAGCACTTATTTCACCCGTAAAAAACAGATGAAACACCTGGAAGGCTGACGCCTTTGTTAAACGATGGGAATACGACACCGAAACCAGCTCCTTCGTCTGATTTGGAACCATCAGTAAAGACAGGGACAAAACCCCTGATGTGTGCAATAGGGGGTCTAAAAACTGGGCACCCTCACCCTGAGGAGGTAAAAGACCCTTTTTGAGAGCGGAAGGCTTTTGCAGAAGGACACTTCGGGGGAGAAGCCATGGACCGACTGTCGTAGGCCTATGCGGGCAGATCCGTAAAGCAGGGAAGGATAGCGTCTCCATAATAGCTGTCAATCGGAAACCAAGGGGCTTTGGTAAGCTTCTTCGCTTCATGGAAATTTGCAAACCTAAATCCCCAAGACACAGCACGGCAAGCTATTGAGTCAGGCAGGCGTTGGAGGCGATACCAAACACCTTAACATGAGGGACTGGCGTTGAAGATCTAAGGGAGGACACCAGCATCCACCAATAGATTGGGATGGGAGATGACCTAAACGCCCCGGTTGCCAGACGGACAACCAGCATGGTGTACCGAACCCAACATCCGCAGTCGAGTGGGTGTGGCAGAGGAGTACACTCACATCCATATTCAAGCTTCGAAAGGATAAGTGAGCGATGTAGATATAGGAGTGTAGTGCGATCAGCTCCCCAGCTGGTGGTGCGAGAGGACTTTTAGTAGATCCATGGTTCGAAGACAGTCAGTTTGAGAGCACGAAGGTGAGGTAACCAAGTCAGTCTATTTTCAAAAATGAGTCCTAAACACCGGGTCTCTTCCCTACATGGTATTCTCTTATCGTAAAGATACAGGTCTGGGCGGGATGAATCCCACGGGTTCGCAAAAATGAACCGCTACAGTCTTCGCTGGAGAAAACCGGAAGCCACGATTCGTCGTCCATTCACAAAATTTTTCTATAGCAAGTTGAAGTCTTTCTCTGCAACTGACATCCTGGAAAGCAGCAAAGAGATTGATAAATCATCCACGTATAATGTACTAACAATCCCCTCTGGCAGTACATCAAACAATACCATTGATGGCCACAGGGAACAGAGCTACACTCAAGACGCTGCCCTTTTGGGATGCACCTGGAAGCAGGTGTTCAGAAGACAGTATGTTGCCAACTCGAACTCTAAGAACCCGGTTGGCTAGGAAAACTCTGGAGGAACACAGGCAAAACCCACCTCTTAGTCCAAACTCATACAGAGACTGCAAAAATACCGTGTCTCTAAGCTGTGTCGTAAGCCTTCTCAAGGTCGAAAAATATGGGCACATGGTGTTGTCGAGAGGCAAATGCCCCGCATATTTGGGTGCTCTAAGGAAATAAGCGCTTCCGTAGTGGAGTGATGCTTACGGAATCCACACTGAGAACGGGAAAAAAAGTTTTCCCGTTCCAAAAACCATATAAGTCGACTATTTACCATTTTTTCGAATAACTTACACACACAAGAAGTTAGGGATATGGGGCGGAAATTCGTCGGTAGTGAGTGTCCAGGAACCACATAAGACGGAGATTGATCATGCGTACCAGTAACTTGCATAGGCAACTAATAAGGGCAATGGGTCGGTAATCTTTGGGGAGGGTACCGGATTTATTGGGTTTGAGGAACCAGGAGGACAAGGGCTTCGCGCCATGGGGGGGGGGGGGAAGTCCCCAAGGGACCAAACCCGGTTAAAGAGGGCTAGTAAAAAGAGGAGAAAACAGGAGGGAGGTGTTTGAGCATTTGGTAGTGAATCCCGTCAGGGCCTTCACATGTGTCGCGGCAAGAATGAAGAGCGGAGGCTAGCTCAGAAGAAGAGAAAGGGACATTGTAGTATTCAGAAGAGGATAGAGAGAAGGTAACAGGAATGCGTTCCCTGGCAGCTTTGCTTCTAGTGAACTAAGGAGAGAGGTGGGATCCACTACTAACGAGACTGAAAAAGGAGCCTAATTCCTCTGCTACTTGGAATGGCTCTGCAATAATTTGGTTATGAACGTGCAGGACTGGGGCAACAGGGGGCGGGTGTTTACCTGACAATTTTTTCGAAAATAAGACAGTGACGTAAATAAAGCTTCAAAAGCTCCACGTAGATTATCTCGATACATTCCAGTGAACAAGGTATAATATAACTAACCCTGAGGACCAATAACTAATAACCCAACATACATACATCATAATAGTGGGGCAGCTTAGCTAAAATATCCATAAGAATTGTGCATTTTGTGATAAAAGCTCCAAAATTGGCACACACGCAGCTCAACATATTAAATACCAATCAGGAAATTGGGCCACCTAGAATTTCCCGCCTACGGCTGTGGCAGGCATTTAAAAAAATGGCCGCATAATGGCGGGTTTTTCAATTTCTTGTGAAAACAGGGGCATAATGTCATGTGTGTGATATAAAATGACAAGATTTGTCTTATTTAACCAGAAGGCATAGTGATCGAGGATATTCAAAGCTACCGTAGATAACAGTGAAGTCGCCAGTTCTACGTTTCTTTGTTATTTACAGACGTGTGGTGGCGTTAATACTTACATTTGTACATCCATGATTTCAGGAAAGTTAGAAGGGGCTATCTGGAAAGTCTGTGTCATTTTGTGTCTTCATATGCGTCATATTATGGCTATAAATGAACAAATGACAAAAATGAAACCGAGTGGCGACCTCACTATACCTACTACAGTAAAGTCACCAGCTAGTATTTTAACCCAACAGTTGAGTCGCCACTCTGGGG
>JACEEZ010004512.1:112500-120830 GCA_016584305.1 Chionoecetes opilio | reverse complement strand
AATTCAGTGGAAATTAGAGGGTAAAGTAAATTACAGAACCTTAGAGATCTCTAACGAGATAATTGTTAGGGTTCATTGTCCTGATGCGAAAGGATAGCTTATTGGATGCGTCTGAGTATACATAGTAAGATGATCGTTCTTGCTTGTCCGAAGCACTGAACGTAGGGCATCAGATATAAGTTTAATTAAAGTTTGAAACGAGTTCGTGCCTGGGTCGTAATGCCATGCTCCTAGGAGGTTCCTTAGACACGCCGCGAAAGGAGTCTCTACACCTTAGGCAACTAGGGTTGCTGTAGTCGGCGGGCGAAGAAGAAAGAACTTAGAGTTCGACCGTGGAGACGAAGGTAGCGAGAAAAAGGCAAAATCGATACTGCGTGCCATATAAACAGTTTTATACTTGCAGATAAAAAGCATTAAAACTGAAAAACCACAGGGCCTGTATCCCTGATGTGTTTGATGAAAAACAGGGGTGGTGACATCCCACGAATAGAGGCGAGGCGTTCAGACTTAACAGTTTCGAGTGTAGCTCTCTGATGATTGATGTATTAAATCGTCCCTAGCGTCAGGATCTGCGGCCTTCGCTGCCTGCAGCCTGCGCCGGTTCGGCCTGCAGTTAGAGGGGACAGCCAGGGTAATGCAGGTCGAGCACCAGCTCCTGGCCGTTTCCCCGCTGCAGAAGACGCTCCAGGCTCTCAATGGCCTTGTGTTGTACTTTGCGGCGGTACAGACAGTACGCCTTCAGTGCCAGGCGCTTCCGCTGTGCCTTCTTGAGCAGCCGTGGCACATCCATCTGCACCACCTGCACCGTGCTGCTCTGCAAGACAGCGTCCGAAATCAGCATCCAGCTGGCCTCTGGAAGCTGGATGGTCGTAAGTTTACGGCGATAAGGAAAGAAACAGGCGCCGCGTTCCTTGACTACCACACGCACACGATCCGGCAGCTTGGCGGAGGCCGGCACGGTGACGCGGAGACGCACGGTGACTGACGTACAGCCGTGCAGCGTGCTGTCATGCGGGGCAGCGGGTGTCTGTCCGCGGTGACGCGGAGGATCCATCGAAGGTGTGTTGGAGGCTGTGAGGTGGTCAGTGCGGGGATCAGTGTGGGGACACGATGCAGTCATGGCTGACTTGTTGATAGCCTTTTCAGCGGCGCCTTCAACAAGAGAGGAGATAAAACATAGTGCTGAATGACCTGACCCCCGCTGCTGATCATCTCTTGAGTGGCTGGGATGGTAAAGGGAAGAGGCGTGGGGGGTGTTCGAAGGGCGAGGCGTTACACGTGATCCGGATACGTTATGCTTCAATATCAATTTTTCGTTCAACTGTTCCGGCGTTAACTTTTCGGCGAGGCCTTGAATGGTTTGGGCCATTTGGGTGAATGAGGGGCGTATCGGACTCCAAGCAGTATGCATACTATAAGAAATCAGCTCCTTCAGGAAATCATGTGGCGAATATTGTATTGCGTAATATACCATGGTGATAACGCAACGCACGTCACAGACCGCCCAGGCATACGTTTCCGCCTCCTCTCCTTCGCTCCTCGAAACATAACCCAATATCTACTCCTTTGGTACTGGCCCCTGGCGATATGCTATGCCGAAGTCAATGATGTGGAATACGGGCTACGAAACAGTTCCAGTAAATGTGATGTTGTCTGATTTGATGTCGCAGTGAAGGACACCCCTGGCGTGGATCTCCCTCAGCCGCTGCGAGATAAGAATCACCGAACTCAAAAACCCCTCCACTGAACACTGACGTACATACTCGTCGTAAGTGGGTCCCGCATACTCCTGGACCAACGCGGGTGGGGACAGACACACGGCCAGCAGCCGCGGGACTCCGCCAGCCCCATGCAGCTCCACCAGTAGCCGAGCTTCCCTTAACAGCGGCACCAGCAGGTCTTCTGCCCCAAACAGTACCTTGACCACCGCTTCCATCCCTTCATAGACCACCCTCCTGACAGAGCCGAACCCGCCTATGCCTAGGAAGTGTCCGTCGCCAAGGCTATGTAGTTCCTGCCGGCTTATAAATGCGACATGCTGACGTAGGAAGTCTTTATTACTTTCCACATATCCGGCAGGAAATTTATTATACGAGGTAGGTTAAAATCTCCACATATAATTGTATCGTTATTATTGTTGACAACTGACTTTATCTCGTCATAGAGGAGGCAATCGACTTCTGCATTTGATTTGGGAGGACGATATATTGTCCCAATAGTTAGGAATTTACCGTTTAGCTTAATCTTTGCGTAGACTGAGTCATAATGATCTTGATTTACTTTATCGATTTCGATTGCTTGCAAATTATCTTTGATGTAAAGAATGACACCTCCACCTGCTTTATGCGTGCGACAATTTAGGAATGTCTTATAGCCTGGAATGGCTATTTCAGCTAATAAGTGTTTATCTTTTGTGTTGACCCAACTCTCAGTGATACTAACGATATCTGGCGTTTCGGCAACAACGTATGCTAATAATTCGTTACGCTTTAAAATAATGCTTCTGGCATTTGTGTAGAGTAATTTAAGTTCCTTAGTAGTTTTGGTAACCTTGCGTGAGGGTTTACAGGCAGGGTGTCTAGGGTCCACTGTAACAGAGTGCTTGATTACGTTACTTTGATTAGTATTTGCGGAAACGGAACGTGACCCAGCGTTGGGGGGTAAAAAAGGGGGTTTAAAGGGGATGCTGCTACCCCCTCGCTCGTCGTTTTTTTTTCGTAAGAAAAACTTATATTTAGCAGACGTCCCAATCTTTCGTGGGGCCAACGGGGCTGAGGTGGAGTCCGTTTTCGATTTGATTTCGAAAAGTGAAAAGGACAACCTGGCGTGGTCCTCCCTCCCCACTTGGGGAATTTTGGGAATTTCAACCGGAATTTCCAAATTTCCCTAAAAGGTTTTAATTTTTGTCGGGGGGCCCCCCAACCCCTCCGGGGTGTTACAAAGGGAAGGCGCCGGGGGAAAAACTCCCCCAATTTTCCCCCTTTTTACCGGCTTTTAAAAATTTGGCCCGGAAAGGTTTTTTTGAAAATTTCCTTGATTTTTTTGGAACCCCCCTTGCGGGCCCAAAGGGTTGTTAAAAGGGGCCCCTTTTCGGCCGGGGGCCGGGGGGTTTTCCCCCTTAAAAGGAGTGCTTGGAATTCCTTTTACTTTAAATTTGGGGGGGAAAAACAATTACCCCCGGGGTTTGGTTTTAAAAATTTAAAAAAGGGGTTATTTTTTAAATGATTATCTTCAAAAGGGGGCTCGCTTTTTTTTTTGGGGGAGTGAAAAATTTAATATTAGGAATTTCCTTTTAATTAATTTTTGCGTGGAACCGGGGCTAAGGTTTTTTTTCCCTTTTAAAAACGGAAGGCGGAAAAAAGGGAGGAAGGAAGGAAAAGAGGGGAAAAGGGAATGAAGGGGAAAAGGAACGGGGAAAAGGGGAAAGGGGAAGGAGGAAAAGGAATTGGGGGGGAAAAGGAAGGCAAAAAGGGAGGCAAAAAAGGGGGGAAGGGCAGGGGGAGAAAAAGGGGGAGTATTTTTGGTAACCCCTGGGGTTTTTAAGGAAAAGGGGTTTAGGGTTAAAAAGGGTAAACAGAGGCGATTAAAAAGGTTTACCTTAAAAGTTTTTTGGGGGTAAACCGGGAAAGGGTAACCCAAAACCGGGGGGGGTTTGGGAAAGGGAAAAAGTTGAGGGGGTTGGTGGGGTTGGGTTTTTGAGGGGAAAAATTTTACTTTAGGGAAATTTGGGGGTGAAGGGGGGAAAATTGGGGGGTTCCGTAAAACCCGGAGGGGAAAAGGAAGGGAAAAGGAGGGGAAAAGGAGGGGGAAAAGAAAGGGGAAAGGAAAGGGAAAGGAGGAAAGGGGGGAAAGGGAGGGGGGAGGAAAGGAGGGGAAAAGGTGGGGAAAAGGGGAGGAAAAGGAGGGGAGTAGGGGGGGGAAAAGGGGGAAAAAAAGGAAAAAGTTTTTGGGGGGAATTAAAAACTGGGGGGAAATTGAAATCTTGGGGGGGGGAAATGGACAAAAAAAAGAGGAGAAAATTGTGGGGGGTTTTGGGGGAAATTTTTTTGGGTTAAAGCGGAACAAAAACAAGGGGGAGGGGGTGAGGGAAAATTTAAAGGGGAAAATGGGGGAAAAAAGGTGAGGGGAAAACTGGGAGGAAATTGTGAGGGGAAATTGGGGGGGGACAAAGGGGGGGAAAACTGTTTGGGAAAAAATGGAAATTGGAGGGGAAAAGGGAGGGGAAAATTTTTGGGGAAATTTGGGGGAAAAAATTTTGTAAAAGGGTTAAGGGTGATTTTTTTTAAAGGGAAATTTGGTGATTCCCTTGGGAAGGGGAAAATTTTTTTGGGGAAAGGGGAAGGGAAAATTTGGGGGGAAAAAGGAAAGGAAATGGTAAAAACCCGGGTTTGGTGGGAAGGAAAAAAGGAAAGGAAAGGGGAAAGGGGAAAAAGGAAAAAAGGAAAGGAGGGGAAAAGTGGGGAAAAAAGGGGGAAAAAAGGGAAAGGGAAAATTTTTAGGGGAAAAAAGGAAAGGGAAAAGGGGAAAGGAGGGAATTGGTGAAAAAGGAAAAAAAAAAGGGGGAAAAAAAGGGAAAGGAAAAAGGGGAAAAAAATAAGGGGAAAAAAAATTGGAAAGGGGAAAAAATGAAAAAAAAAGGAAGAAAAAGGAAAAAAAGGGGGGGAAAAAAAGGGAAAAAGGGGAGAAAAAAGAAAGGAAAGGGAAAAAAAGGAGAGAAAGGGAAAAGGGAGGAAAAGAAGAAAAGGGGAAAAGGAGGAGGGGGAAAGGGGAAGGAAAAAAGAAAAAGGGGGAAAGAAGAAAAAAAAGGTTGGGCCAAGGGAAAAAAAAGAAAATTGAAAAAAAAATTTGAGGGGGGAAAAACTTTGGAAGGGGATAGACTACGTTTTCCCATTATTCGGGGAAAACGACTTGACCATTACTGTCCCCTTTACTTTTTTAAAGGGGGAATTTTTAAAAAGGGGGAGTCGTTTCAGTGCACGGAAGTTACCAAACAGAAAAACCTATATTGGGATGACGATTGGAGCTTTTACTTTGGGGGCGTACGTTAATGGGTGACAGTGAAAACCGGTTACCAAAGTTTAGTAAACTATTTTAAAAGGATAAAGGGGCTTTGGGGGAATTACCGGGGCCTTTATCTTTTAGGGGGGAAGGGAAAAAACTTAATATTAAGAAAACCCTTGTAAAATTTATAATTTTTTACCAATTAAAAAGAAAAGGGAAAAATTATTTATTTATTTTTAACAAATTTTATTATTTCAGACCCAAAAACGGTACTTACCTTTTTTAAACCCTTTTATTATTTTCGTTTTTTTTTTTTTTTTCCCCCACTACATGGGGTGGTGGCACCCGGGAGAAAACCAGGACTGTAAAATTTACCTTTAAAGGGGGGCACTACGAAATGGTGAAAAGGGTTTTAAAATGGTCTTTTTTAACGCAATAAGCCCCTTTGAAACGTGGTCACTGCACGCCCCCTGATAAAACTGAGTCCGATCATGATGAAAGTATGACAAAAGTAATTAGAGGAACTCGGGAATTTCCATTTAAACCCGATTAAAAATTTTCGATCACAAAAAGGCTCCAGCGGGGAATAGTCACTTTGTCTGCCTGGGCACCTTTGAAACTTTTTTAAATTTTTTCCCTTGGAGCCTCCCACATTTTGGATTAAATGCGGACTAACATTTATTTAAAAAAACTCTTCAGTCCCCCTTCCCCCGGAGGCATTCAACAGGTTTCAGGAAACCTCGGGAAATTTGACGGGCAGCCCCCAAACCCAAGGGGGGCCAAAGGGCGGGTTGGTGACCCCTTTTCCCCCAAAAAGAAAAAAAAAAAAAATTAGGCAACAAGGGACTCACCCCCCCAAACCTAACTCCCACTGTTAAACCATGCCCCCCCCCCCCCGGCCCCCCCACCCCTCCGCCGCCCCCCCCCACCCCTGCACCAGGTCAAAAACCCCCGCCATTCCGCCATGCCTTTGCCGCCCCCGGGAAAATTTCCCCGCCTTTCCCTTTCACACAGAAAGTATTGTTTGCGGCAGCCGGGTGACTGCCTGGGGGGGGAGGCGGGGCAGAAGGGGCCCGGGGCCGCGGGGGAGGCAAGGCTCGTGCGCTTTATGGGGCCTCGCTTTTCCATAATTATAAGACTCTTGGTGGCGGGGTGAGGCTAGGGGTAGGGAAGGGGAAGAGAAGGGGAAGAGGAAGGGAAAAGAGGAGATAAGATAAGATAAGATTTTTCATCCTACTAAAACCCTTTGCAAGTACCAACTAAAAAGGTTATTGACTATACAAAGCGCCCCCACGTCAGCACGAACTAGGCAGACTGGGAATCGCTGACCGAAATGCGCGGGGACTCTGAAATTTGGGCAAGCTAAAGTCTCTACCAAACTTGCCCCCTGACGGGCGGGGGTTTGAAGGGAAGAAGGGGAAAGGGAGGAGGGGGGGAGGGGAGGAGGAGGAGGGGGGAGAGGGGGTAAAGGGGAAAACCGAAAAAGATTTATGTCGCCTCAAATTTTTTCAGGGGTATTAAGGGGGAATTTTAAACTACGTAATTGCTTGTATACAAGGGAAATATAAAGTATAGTGGTCAAAGTAAAAGGGAAAAGGAAACTGCGCATGCACGCCCGCAGTAAAAAACTTAATGAGATGAGAAAAACATTTCATCACCCCCACCCCCCACCCCCCCACCAACCACTTCCACTGCTACCCCCCAAAAAAAACCTCATTTACTGCCACAAAACCCCCTCAGTCCCTTTCCACCCCCCACCACCACCCCAAACCCGCCACGTCCACTTCTACCCAAATTTAACCCCGAAACCCCCAAAAAAAAAAACCCCAACCCCAACCCCCCCAAAACGCCCCGCAAAAACCCAAAAAAAAAAATCAGTCCCTACCCAAAAACCCCCACCCCCACCACCAAACAGCCACGTCCACTGCTACCTCAACATCCCCCACCACTGCCACAAACCCCCTCAGGCCCTCCACCCCCCACCACCACCACCAACCAACCACTTTCCCCTGCTACCCTCAACTCCTTAATCACTTTCCACAACCACCTCAGTCCCTACCCACCACCCCCCCCACCCCAACCAAAAACCCTTTCCCCCCCCCTTTCCTCACCTTTACTCCCCCTGCCACAACCAAATCTCATTCCCCCAACCCCCCACCACCGTCGCCTAAAACCCCACGAACAATCATTAACCCCCCGCAAATTAGGCCAACAACCCAAAAATTTCTCCCATAAACAAAAAACCCCAAACAAATCGGGCCGTGAAAAATTCTAAAACAAGCCTTTTTTTGGGGCTGCCCGAAAAATACCTTTTAAACCCTACTTTTCCCATTTCCTAAACTTTTTTTTAACAACAACAAACATTTCCCAAAACCCTCAAACCCAAAAATTCCACATAAAAATCCAAAAAAATTCCTAAAAAATTACAAATAATTCTTTTTTTACCAATTTTTACCATAATTTAAATATTTCTTCTTTCTCTATTCATTTTTCTTTCAACTTTATTCTTTTTAATCTATTTCCTATTATTATTATATTTAATAACCCTAATATTTTTTAATTTTTTATATATAATATAGGTTTAAAAAAATTAAAAATAAATTTTTAAAATAAATTTTAATAATAATAAATTATATATTTTTATATATATATATAATATATTAATAATTTTAAAAATAAAATTTTTATATAATAATATTTTAATATTTTATAATAAAATATAATATATTTTATTTATTAAAATAAAAAATAAAATATATATGTATAATATATTTTTTATATTTTTTATATAAAATTTGTATATATATTTTATATATATTTGTTTTATTAAATGTATATTATATATATAATTATATATATTTTTATTATATATATATATATATTTATATAAAAATTTATATATATTTTTTATATATATATAATATATATTTTGTAAAAATATTATATATATATTATATAATTTTATTTTATATAATATGATATATTTTAAAATTATATTTTATATTTTATATTTTATTATTTTATTATATAATATATATTTATATATGTATATTATATAGGGATACAATATTTTATATATATTAAATATATTTTAATATATATAATATATATAAAAATTAAAATATATTAAAATATAATTATATAATATATATAATATAATTTTATATATAATGGTAAAAATAAAATTAAAAATATAATATATATTAAAATAAAATAAATTTTATATATAAATTATAAAAAATAATTTAATATTATATATATATATTATTATAATTTTATATAAATATATATTTAAAATATATTCCTTATATAATTAATATATATTTAAA
>JACEEZ010004512.1:97500-107500 GCA_016584305.1 Chionoecetes opilio | reverse complement strand
CTTATTGCGATCATGACACCAGCCCCAGACCCAGACCCCTTCTCGTCAGATAAATGTGACGAGAAAACGCCAGTGTGAATCAGCCTTTACACAGGCCTATGACCAGGACAGGGGGCTCCGTCACGCCGTACAGCTACGGAACGCCCTCCACGCCCTCATGCAACACCCACGCCTCCTACGCGGACCAGGCCAGCTTCTCGGCGTCGTCCTCGGGGTCTTTGATGGACACACGCAGGATCTGGTCGCGTCCCAGCGCCAGCCTCCCCTTGTAAACGTCGGCGAAGTTGCCGCTGTCCACCAGTTTCCCCTTCTTGAAGATCTTCCGCCGGATCTCGGGGATATTGCGTGATGCCTCCATGTTGAATGCTTTTTTATGCTGTGTGTGTGTGTGTGTGTGTGTGTGTGTGTGTGTGTGTGTGTGTGTGTGTGTGTGTGTGTGTGTGTGTGTGTGTGTGTGTGTGTGTGTGTGTGTGTGTGTGTGTGTGTGTGTGTGTGTGTGTGTGTGTGTGTGTGTGTGTGTGTGTGTGTGTGGTGTGGTGTGTGTGTGTGTGTGTGGTGTGTGTGTGTGTGTGTGTGTGTGTGTTGTGTGTGTGTGTGTCAGACATTTTGGGTCAACTGTATTTTCATATGGAGGGGAATAGATTGAATCACAACTCCAATATATCACCTCGCACGCCATGCAGTTGACAGATGGCATAGTGAATTTCAGCCGTCGGTTTGAGGGAGTCAGAAATAAGCGTCCACTGCTCTGTGTCGGAAACCTGCAGCAAGCGGTAGTAGGCGTCAGGGATGGAGGTGCCAGCCTTATCCACCACATAATCGGCATCAGGGATAGAGGTGCCAGCCCTATATATAGCCACCACATCGGGTGTGGGAGAGTACTGGCCTTGTACAGTCCAGTCACCGAACCTGCCGGAGTATACATAGGACTCTTGTTGTGTTGCACGGCGAGGATACACGGTCGTCTTGGAACAGAAGTCATCTATATAGTGACGTCAAGGGAGGGAGACACAAGGGGGTTCATTAGCCCTAACATTTTCATCATTCTTGTTCTACCCCGGAAAAAACCCTCAGTGTAGTAAACATTTGTAGGCTTTACGAATTTATAATTCTACCAAAGTTATCTTCCTCTCTCCACCCAGATTACCTCCTTTAAATACATTCCGGCGGCGTCATACTGGAAAAATGGACACGCCACAACTTGCATCATAGGTACTCTTTCCTGTTTGTACTATACTGCACATATCTATAGAGTATTTGGCAGCTCAGTGCTCTAGTATCATGCAAATCTCTAGCGCTGTTATGTATAGACCTGCGCCACTCACCTATTATTGAGTCCCAACGCTGTGTTCGCAGGCTGGAGGCTTTTAAAATTCGTCTGTTTCTGTAGGTAGCAAAATGAAAAAGGAGATTATCATAGTACACTGTAACAACAATGAAGTTAATTGTGGTAAAATGGCTAGACTTGTTTATGTGAATTAGCAGATTGATCCATGCACTCAGGTAATTGTCTCGGTATACATTTTTTTTTCACATCAATATTTCATACACCATCAATAATTGTCTTCTGCTTAATTTTTTTTCTGATTACTCATTGTCTTCAAGCCACATACTTACCTGTTTCGACCACTACCTTTCATTCCTTTTATTCACATACCTTCTTTCACATTCATTCTTCTCCTTCTTTTCAACCTACCTTCACCAAGCCTTCTAGAAAAGTTAGCCTCGCCAGGGTCTCAGGGTAGGCCAAGTTCCCGCCGTTACTGTTGCATAGAGCGAGGGGTTCCGCCAGACTGGTGTAGGGAGTGGTAGGCGAAAACACCCTGTAGCAGAGGCCTTCGTGCGGGTAAAAGTTGGCGGGGCATTTTTCTGCGGGAGACCAAGCGAGAGTGTGTTTACAGGAACTACCAAGTGTAGGTCTCACGGTCTCTTGTAGCTTCCTTATTTTCTAATGTTCTTCTTATGTTCTTATGTGTACGTGTGCTAATTGAGATACTGACTCGTGTGTTATATTAACCCCTTCACACCCAGATTTTTCCTTTGCTACATAAAATCATCTGTTGTTAGCCATAAAATTACGAAAATTAACTTAATATAACAAATTACCTAGTAGGCAAGGATACTAAACACGTCATATCTATAAAACATTGCTTGTATTCACTAAAAATCGTCTAATGGTACCCAAATTACAATGGAAATTACGTTATGGGTTTCAAGGGGTTAAGGCCTTTATGGGAGAAGAGAAAACCTGTAGGAGATGACAAAATAAAGGAAATGGCATCGTTGTCATTGCTATTACTATTATCATTATCAACATCATCTTTATAATTGTCTTACGATCATTATCATCATTTTTACTATCATTATAATCATTATTACCATCACTATCATTGTTACTAATATATTTCATCATAACCTTCGCCATTACCAGTATGTTATCATCAGCGTTATAATAGTTTTCCTCCTTATCATGCTCACTATCACTATTGTCAACTCACATCACAACACGCACGCTGATGTGGAATATGATTTCAGGTCTTAGCGATCAGGAAGCCAATGATGTATATATTCATTTCACCATTACCTCAATTAGTTACCATTTTCTTTTTTATTTTTACATCACAAAGGACTGGCCAAGGGGGGGGGGGGGAAGAGGTAACAAAAAGCCCACCTAGTTGCCAGTCCTCGGACAGTGGGAAAAAGACTACACTCAAGGTTGTAATGAAGGAATTAGGGATCAAGCTTGTTAACAAAGGTACCCAATATGCATAATTAGGTAGCTGCTGATGAAGACGATAAAGCAATGTTTCTTAACCTTTCTACCACCACGCCCCCTTTAGTAGGTGGTCTTTTCCTACATGCCCCCTTCACTTCTTCAAGCAAAATATTTCAAAATAATCCTGAATTATAAAAAAAACTGAAAAATATGTGCTTTTAGCACTTTTATTGTGCACATAATTATTCATAAACACCTTGCATATGCCCAGTGGATTTAGTTAGGTCACGTTTAATGAAATACTTGACAGTTCTTCCTTTTTCTCTCTTGGCTCACGCCCCCCTTGGTAATTACCCACGCCCCCCGGGTTAAGAACCGCTGCGATAAAGGATCTGTTTTTAGCCACTCACCTGGCAAGCCACACAGGTAGTGGGTGTCGTCGCGGCTGCAGTCCTGGGCGCGGTACTCCACCTCCCCCGCACCGTCACCGCTCGCCACCCTCACCGCCAGGCAGGCCAGGGTGTCGCTGCCCTGTGGAACACCCGACACGTTACTGCTCTTGCAAAGTTTTATTGTTGCTTATATTACGTCGATGGCTACTACTACTGCTACTACTACTATTCATATTACTATTACTATTACTACTACTACTACTACTACTATTACTATTACTACTACTACTACCACTACTACTACTACTACTACTACTAACTAAATCTACTACGACTTGTCTGGCCCGGACTCGAACCAGGGCCCGCAGATTTGTAGCCAGGCCCCGCTAGCCACTGCTACCACTGACGCTTTTCCTATACTACTCTTTATTAAATACTATGACAAATCTGGTTTCGGTAGTTGGACCAAGGGTAAGTAACGAAAATAATAAGACCTAGAAAAAAAAGCAATTAATAAGACATAAAACCATTTAATCCCTAAAAAACTTTCCATTACTTAATTTCTTCAGCTATAATTAGTAGAAACCGTCAATTAAGTTTTAGATTAAATGTTTTTTCCTGTATTTTTGATGTTTTTTGATTATCTCTAGTTTCGTTACTCTAAGCCCTTGGTCCAAATACCCAAAAAGTGATTATTTACTCGTATTATAATAGTACAGAGTTAGGAAAAGCGCTCAGTGGTATAGTGGCTAGCGTGCCTGGCTACAAATCTGCGGGCCCTGGTTCGAGTCCGGGCCAGGACAAGTCGTAGTAGATTTAGTTAGTAGTAGTAGTAGTAGTAGTAGTGGTAGTAGTAGTAGTAATAGTAATAGTAGTAGTAGTAGTAGTAGTAATAGTAATAGTAATATGAATAGTAGTAGTAGCAGTAGTAGTAGCCATCGACGTAATATAAGCAACAATAAAACTTTGCAAGAGCAGTAACGTGTCGGGTGTTCCACAGGGCAGCGACACCCTGGCCTGCCTGGGGGTGAGGGTGGCGAGCGGTGACGGTGCGGGGGGGCNCCCCCCCAACACACAACCCCCACATACCAACCCCCGACACACACGCACACAACCCCTCCCCACACCACACCATACCACCACCCACACACACGCACACACCCCACACACACACACACACACACACACACACACACACACACCAGTGTTGCCAACCGTAGGGCGATTCAGCATCATATCATGGCTTGTAGGGCCGTAGGGCGATTTTACAGAAACTGAGCTAAACGCAGGTAAAAAAGTAAAGATGGGAGCATACGCTAAGCTGCGCGTGGCATGCGGTGCTCATCTCCGTGGCATTAGCCCTTAGAGCCTGTGGTGGGTGAGGACCTGTTACCCCGGGACACAGGGCTAGTGTGACTCCCGGGTTACCACAGTACCTTCCCCAGGTTACCCCAGGTACCCATTTATCAACCCCGAAAGGAAGGAAGAACAGCTGGGTAGGCTGGTCACCGACTTGCCCTGGCCCGGACTCGAACCAGGGCCCGCAGATTTGTAGCCAGGCACGCTAGCCACTGCACCACGGAGGCGACGAACGTAGGCGCTAAAACGTAGGGCGATTTTGAATTTTTTGTTTGAGTTATATTTACTTTGCAGCAAAAGATAAATTATATAAGCGGAAAGGAAATATGTTAAAAAAAAAAATAGTAGTTTTTAAAAAATTTCACTGTGGAAAATCTGATTCAATGATAACTAATGAGTGACTGGCAGCTGATATATCGCATCAGCTGCTGGGCCGCTGGTGTGGCTGTAAGCATGAACAAGAATAGGACAGGTCTAGGGAGATGACGAGCGTGCTGCCGTCGCATGTGTAACTATGGAAGCTGGGTATCCACTTGTTGCATTTCGTATCATAATCATCGTTGCGCATCATTCAGTGGTACGGGACGCTGCAATAAGGTCTATTTTACCGGTGTTTCATTACCAAAATATCCGTATAAAGACAGAATGCGTTGCACTGTTGTATGTTATTAGAATTTATATGATACAAAGATTATGAAAACGGTTATATTGAGAAATGTCGATTTTCATCTTGAACCGTAGGGCGATGAAGGGAAATGTAAGGCGTTTTCAGTGTCTGTGTAGGGCGAAGAAATGTTTTGGGTTGGCATCACTGACACACACACACACACACACACACACACACACACACACACACACACACACACACACACACACACACACACACACACACACACACACACACACACACACACACACACACACACACACACACACACACACAACCCCCCCCCCACACACAGTATAACTATTACCAATATACAATAAAAGCTAAACACATAAAAATTTGTGTTCAAGTAATACATATACAATAGAAATACCTACCTACATGCACACATACATACCTACATGCACACATACATACCTACATACTATCTATATACATCTGTTGAATGCTCAGGTGAAAATAGGTAATTGCCTTTTCCTTACCTGTCCCTTTAATTGGAGAGAGACACCAATTAAAAGAGAGAGAGAGAGAGAGAGAAAGAAATGAAAGAATCCGGGATATAGAAAGGCGGTGGGAAAAATACATTGTGATACTAAGACTACATAAAGATAGCAGTAGAAAAAAGAAAGTTTTAGAAGAAAGAAAGAAGGAAGGAAGAAGGAAGGAAGGAAGAGGAAAAAAACAGTAGAATAAAGAATAGGACGAAGAATGGAAGAAAGGAAAAGGAAGGAAGAAAGAAGGAAGGAAGGAAGGAAATAAGAAAGAAGGAAGGAAATAAAGAATAGAAAGAAAGAAAAAAGAAAAAAAAAGAAAAAAAAAAGAGAATAAAAGGCATATCATAAAATTAGAAAAAGAAAGAAATATCGAAAAATAAGAATTAAAAGAAAGAAAAGAAGTCAGCGTATGTAAAAAATCTGAAAAAATGAAAAGAAACGAAAAATGAAAGAAAAATAAAGATCTATCCCTATGAATTGAAAGAAGAAAATAATGAAATGTATGTACAAAAGAAATCGAAAGAAAATAGAAAGAAAAAAAGAAAGAAAAAGAAAGAAAAAAAAATGTCTGAAAATTGATGAAGAAATATTTTAATGCGAATAATAAGTAAAGTAATGATTGCAATGATTAAGGTTCTCTCTCTCTCTCTCTCTCTCTCTCTCTCTCTCATCTATCTCTCTATCTCTCTCCTCTCTCTCTCTCTCTCTCTCCTCTCTCATCTCTCTCTATCTCTCTCTCTCTCTCTCTCTCTCATCTCTCCTCTCTCCTCTCTCTCTCTCTCTCTCTCTCTCTCTCTCTCTCCTCTCCTCTCTCTCTCTATCCTCTCTCTCTCTCTCTCTCTCTCTCTCTCTCTTCTCTCTCTCTCTCTCTTTCTCTCTCTCTCTCAATTCAATTCAATTCAATTCAATTCAAGTAGTTTATTAGCCATATAAATATATACAAAGCTTGATCATATAGACATGGTATATAAACATGGCTGGGCCCGCTAAATGAAAACATTTTTGACAGGCCCCTTGCATGTATAGCTATAAAAAGCCTTGCAATGGACAAACATATTTACGTATTATATTTTGACATACCTTTTTATCGATATTTACATCGACATACATACCTAAACCTATCAAGACTTTTTATCGATATTTACATAGCCATACATACCTAAACCTATCAAGACTTTTTTTTAATCGACTATTTACAACGACAATAACATATACCTAAACCTATCAAGACTTTTATCGATATTTACATCGACATACATACCTAAAACTATCAAGACTTTTTATCGATTTTTACATCGACATACATACCAAAACCCTATCAAGACTTTTATCGATATTTACATCGACATACATACCTAAACCTATCAAGACTTTTATCGATTTTTACACACATACAAAACCTAAACAATAAAGACTTTTTATCGATATTTACATCGACATACATACCTAAACCTATCAAGACTTTTTATCGATATTTACATCGACATACATACCTAAACCTATCAAGACTTTTTATCGATATTTACATCGACATACATACCTAAACCTATCAAGACTTTTTATCGATATTTACATCGACATACATACCTAAACCTATCAAGACTTTTTATGGATATTTACATAGACATACATACCTAAACCTATCAGACTTTTTATGATTTTTACATGACATACATACCTAAACCTATCAAGACTTTTTATGGATATTTACATAGACATACATACCTAAACCTATCAAGACTTTTTATGGATATTTACATAGCCATACATACCTAAACCTATCAAGACTTTTTATGGATATTTACATAGACATACATACCTAAACCTATCAAGACTTTTTATCGATATTTACATAGACATACATACCTAAACCTATCAAGACTTTTTATCGATATTTACATAGCCATACATACCTAAACCTATCAAGACTTTTTATGGATATTTACATAGACATACATACCTAAACCTATCAAGACTTTTTATGGATATTTACATCGACATACATACCTAAACCTATCAAGACTTACAAACATACAAACCAACAGAAACTCACTCATTATATCTTAATGAAAAAAATACATCTACTGAAGAAACAAAAATGACTACTACTAACCATGTATAGATCAATACATATTTACTATACATTTCTTTGCATTTATTTTAAATGTATTCTTATTAACAATATTTGTAATGTGCTCTGGAAGTTCATTCCATTTCATGCATCGGAAATAAGTGACAAATCTTTTATGAGATTCAGTAATTGGAAAAGGTGGTCTAATTTGATGTCTATTTCTTGTGTTTAAGTTATGTATTTGAAAAGCAGTCTGAAGTGAAGCAGAATGAAAGATATGGAATTCGTCATGAAGGAATTTTAGACATTCTAGAACATAAATATGATTTATTTTAAGAATTTTAAAGCTTTTAAATAGCGGAGCTTGTGTGTTCATGATAACTAAAATTTGCCTAGGGTTCTAATTTCCTTTTTTGAAGCAAATGCAGCGGTTTTATTGTTGTTATATTCGCCATACCCCAGACAACATTGTAATAATGTAAATAAGGATAAATCAACGTGTAATATAAGGTTAGTAATGTTTCAGTGGATAAAATATGCTTTACTTTATGAAGTATGCCCGATGATCTAGCGGATTTATTATGTATATAAGCTATATGATCCTTTCCCAAATAATGTTTGGTCTATAAAGACACCTAGGTATTTAACTGAATTTTATTTAGTATTACTTCCCCGCACATCTCAATATTATATTACTGTCCACACTTTTGTTGCCAGCAAATATCAAATAATTTGTTTTTTGCAATATTTAAGTTAAACCTATTTGCTGATAACCAGGATGAAACAGACTCTAACTCAAAATTTAATGTTCTCGTTAAAAAATATAAATCTGCTGAAGAATATGTAATGTTAGTGTCGTCGGCAAAAATAATACATTTCAGTAAATTTGAAGAATTGATAATATCATTGCTATATATCAAAAATAACAACGGACGCAATGTTGAACCTTGTGGAACTCCTGTTTTAAGTTCTGCAATCCCTGAGCTTATTTTATTCACAGAAGTGTGTTGTTTTCTTTTGCATAGGTAACTCATAAACCAATTCAGACAGTTTATAGAAGAAAATAATGAAATGTATGTACAAAAGAAATACAAAAGAAAAGAGAAAGAAAAACAAAAGAAGAAAAAGAAAGAAAAGAATAATGTGTCTGTGAAAATTGATGAAGAAATATTTTAATGTGAATGATAAGTAGAGTAATTATTGCAATTATTAAGGCTCTCTCTCTCTCTCTCTCTCTCTCTCTCTCTCTCTCTCTCTCTCTCTCTCTCTCTCTCTCTCTCTCTCTCTCTCTCTCTCTCTCTCTCTCTCTCTCTCTCTCTCTCTCTCTCTCTCTCTCTCTCTCTCTCTCTCTCTCTCTCTCTCTCTCTCTCTCTCTCCCTTATACCGCAATGCTGTAATTTACTTATCAAAACTTCATGATTCAATGTATCAAAAGCCTTTTTCAAATCCAAAAAAACCGTAATTATATATTTACTACAACCTAACTCCTGCAATACATTATCCATTAAATTTGTAATTGCTAATTTGGGAGATCAATTCTTTCTAAAACCAAACTGCCTATCTGTTAAGATGTTATTCCTAGTGAGAAAATCATACAGTCTGTCATACATAGCTCGTTCATATATTTTACTTAGAGCTGGGAGTATTGAAATAGGCCGATAGTTAGACACATCATCTAGTTTGCCGCCTTTATGTAACGGTATAACCTTAGCTATTTTTAGTTTCTCTGGAAAGATACCTGAACGAAAAGATAGATTAATTAATTTTGAGATAATAGGAGCCAAAGTGGTTGTAGTTTTTGTTAATGACCTGAACATGAATACCATCATATCCCTTCTGATGATGTGTCCAACAGTATAAAGTCTTGGTAGGTGTTTGACAAATAAGACATAGGAGAAATATTACATGGAGGAAGCTGATTAGATAATACAACACCAATATTTGAGAAGTAGTTGTTAATATAATCACTAATAACCTGGGGATCATTAACTTTACAATGGTCGATATTCATATATTCCACAACATTATTTCTATCATTCTCTCCATTTATAACTTCATTGATTAGCTTCCATCTCTCTCTCTCTCTCTCTCTCTCTCTCTCTCCCTCTCTCTCTCTCTCTCTCTCTCCTCTCTCTCTCCTCTTCTCTCTCTCTCTCTCTCTCTCTCTCTCTCTCTCTCTCTCTCTCTCTCTCTCTCTCTCTCTCTCTCTCTCTCTCTCTCTCTCTCTCTCTCTCTCTCTCTAACACACACACACAAAAAAATATAGCATCAAAAACAAGGAATGTAAGGTAATAAAATCCT
>JACEEZ010004512.1:62500-87500 GCA_016584305.1 Chionoecetes opilio | reverse complement strand
CGTTTTGGTTTAGTTTATTGTTTTTTTAAGGAATTTCGTTTTAAGAGTCATTTTTAGAGGAGTTTCATTTTAAGAGTTTCGTTTTAAAGGAGTTTGGTTTAAAGTAATCGTCCAGACCATTTCATCATTCCTGATTTAATGCAGTCAAAATATAGCCATGATCGAGTATATCAACAATATGTTGTCACATTTTGCATCCAGTCACCCGTTTTTAAATGATCCGCATTCAAAATCTGTAAATTCCCCGTCCTCTCAAAACACAACTGTTTATCAGCAGACGACGCACCATGGGTCGGCGACGTCACAACAGGGAGCCTCCCAGCACCGCCTGATACATATGTGCGGAGACTCTGAGAAAAATGTAGTACTTGGGGAATTTTGGGTGTTTCGATATATTTTTTTGTGCGATGTGGCATGTACTTGCATCCTGTGTGGGTTTGCAGCGTGGGGGCTGTGCCTTTACCGAGAGCTTAGCACCCATTTGCAAACTGTGGGGCGACGATATATGTGTGCAGATGTGTGCAGCGGCGGCAAGCGGCGGGGAGCGGCGGGTAGTAGCAAGGCCACCGAGATGAGAGGGCTGCAGTACCCTGGCTGCTACCAGCCGCTCCCCATCGCTCCAAAGGTCTGCACACATATATCGCCGCCGTGTGGGTTGTGAATGGGTGCTAAGCTCTCGGGAATGGCACGGCTTTCTTGCCGTGCCCATGCAGGATGCAAGTATGTGCCGTGTCGCACAAAAAATATACCAGAAGCACCCAAAATTCCCCAAGTACTACATTTTTCTCAGAGTCTCCGTGTGTCTGTGTCGGGCGGGGCTGGGAGGCTTACCTCTTGTGACGTCGCCAGCAAGTTTTCGCGCCACGGCTGGAATGTGGCTGTTGTTTTTTCCCGCGCTTTTTTTACAAAAGTCATGTTTTTAGGGAAATAAGGCGTGAAAATGAATAATTTTTTGTGGATTAGGTATTTTGAATGAGCATTCAACATAATTATGCAAAGAAGAAATGGGTCTGGACGATTACTTTAAGGAAGTTTCGTTTTGGCTAGTTTAGCATTTTTAAGCAATTTCGTTATAGGATTGTTTCGTATTCATTTGAGTTTTTAGTAGAGTTTCGTTTTAAGAAAGTTTCATTTGTAGGGAAGTTTTGTTATAAGAAAGTTTCATTTGTAGGGAAGTTTCGTTTTAAGAAAGTTTCATTTGTAGGGAAGTTTCGTTTTAAGAAAGTTTCATTTATAGGTAAGTTTCGTTTTAAGAAAGTTTCATTTGTAGGGAAGTTTCGTTTTAAGAAAGTTTCATTTGTAGGGAAGTTTCGTTTTAAGAAAGTTTCATTTGTAGGTAAGTTTCAATGAACAAGTAACAATCATCAGGTAACAATAATCTCACCTGTGTGAATACCTTTAAGGCGCGCGCCCCCCCTTCCTTCTGTATCATGTCCTTGGTGGTAGCCGTGACCCCTTCCTCTAACCATACCTTGACCAGTCCCGCCTCAATACACCGCTGCACCACGTGACTGATGGAGCGACGAAACGGTGCCCCCCGCCTGGTGGGAGAAGGGGGGAGGGAGGAGTTGGGGGGGTGAGGGGGTTGTTGTGGGGGGGAGGGTTGGGAAGAGGGGGAAGGGAGTTGGGGTGGTGAAGGGGGTTGGGAAGAGGGGGAAGGGAGTTGGGGTGGTGAAGGAGGGTTGGGAAGAGGGGGAAGGGAGTTGGGGTGGTGAGGGGGGTTGGGAAGAGGGGGAAGGGAGTTGGGGTGGTGAAGGGGGTTGTGTGGGGGAGGGTTGGGAAGAGGGGGAAGGGAGTTGGGGTGGTGAGGGGGGGCTGTGTGGGGGAGGGGGGGGAAGAGGGGGAAGGGAGTTGGGGGAAGTGGAAGGAAGGGGATAGGGAGGGTTAATGGCGAAAAGAAGGGGGGTAGAGGGATGAAAGGGGGTGGTTGGGTAGGGGGAATTGGGGAGGAAGAAAGTGGGGTGGATGGAAAGGATAGGAGAGAAGGATGGTTGAGAAGGAAAGGAAAGATGGAAGGGAGGAAAAAAGTGAAGGAATAAGTAAAGGAAGGAAAGGAAGGAAGGGAGGGAGAGGATGGGAGGAAGAGAAAGGAGAAGAAAAGAAGGAAGAGCAGAAGGAAGAATAGATGGAAAGAGAGGATAGGAGGAAGAGGAAGAGGGGGAGAAAGGAAGGAAGGAAGGGAGGGAGGGACGAAAAAAGGAAGGGATGGGTTGAGAAAGGAGGAAGGAATGAGTTAAGAAAGAAGGGAAAAATGGAAAAGAAAGGAAGGAAGAAAGAATACAAGAAAGAAAAGTTATAAAGAAAGGAGGAGGGAAAGAGGTGAAGGAGGAAGAAAGGAGAAAATTAAAGATAAACAGACAGACAGACAGACAGACAGACAGACAGACAGACAGACAGATTATAATAAGTATTACGTTTTGCATTTACTCTCTCGAATGAATAACTTCCCACAAACCTACAGGCTAGGGAGAGAGAGAGAGAGAGAGGAGGAGAGAGAGAGGAGGAGAGAGAGAGAGAGAGGAGAGCGCGAGCGAGAGAGAGAGAGAGAGAGAGAGAGAGATAGAGAAGAGAGCGAAGAGAGAGAGAGACACGATGGGTCGACACCTTCACTATTACCCACACAAACCCCCCCTCTCCTCCCCAACCCCCAACCTCCAACCCCTCCCCATACATACCTCCCCCCTTCCCCCCTCCCCCAACATCCAACCCCTCCCTCCTCCCCTCAACCCCCAACCCCTCCCTCCCCTCCACACACACCTACCCTCCTTCCCCCTCCCCAACCTCCAACCCCTCCCCCCTACCCGCTACCCCTTCCTCCCATCCCACACACACCTCCCCCTACCCCTACCCCTTCTTCCCCCAACCCACACACACCTACCCCCTCCCCCTCAACCTCCAACCCCCCCCCAACCCCCCCAACCCCCCACTATGTATCTAATCACCCACACACTCCAACACACGCCGTAAGTCTCTCACAATGACTGGCTCGCTACACTACTACTAATTAAATCCTTTACAGATAATGTATGTCCATTAATTAACTAAGGTCCTTCCACACACACACACACTTAGTAATTAACACGCTATTTAATATATGCGTTGATTAAGTCATGCTAAACAAGACGCATGGAGTTGTTAAGTAATGTAAGATGACTTAGAGTTTAATTAAGTCATGTAAGCTACTTTTTAGGCTTCTCAGAGAAACTTAACCCCTTGAGGCCTAGAACGTAATTTCCATTGTAGTTTGGGTACCATTAGACGATTTTTAGTGACTATAAGCAATATTTTATAGATAATTACCTGTTTAGTATCCTTGTCCACTAGTTCATTTGGTATATTTAGTTACTTTTCGTAATTTTATGGCTCGACAACAGACGATTTTATATAGCCTAGGAAAGATCTGGGTCTCAAGGGGTTACGAAGAGTAATGCTAACTTACTTACTTACTATCTTCCATTTTTTTTAATAAACGATAATTGTAGTCAGAAGATAAGTATTAAGAAAAAAGTAATGGAGAAAAATTAGGTTAGGTCAGGTTAGGTCAAGTTGTATTATGTTAGGTTAGGTCAAGTTGTATTATGTTAGGTCAGGTTAGGTTAGGTTAGGTTAGGTCAAGTTGTATTATGTTAGGTCAGGTTAGGTTAGGTCAAGTTGTATTATGTTAGGTTAGGTTAGGTCAAGTTGTATTATGTTAGGTCAGGTTAGGTTAGGTTAGGTTAGGTCAAGTTGTATTATGTTAGGTCAGGTTAGGTTAGGTCAAGTTGTATTATGTTAGGTCAGGTTAGGTTAGATTAGGTTAGGTCAAGTTGTATTATGTTAGGTCAGGTTAGGTTAGGTTAGGTTAGGTCAAGTTATATTATGTTAGGTCAGGTTAGGTTAGGTTAGGTCAATTTGTATTATGTTAGGTTAGGTTAGGTTAGGTCAAGTTCAGTTTGGTTAGGTCAGATTATGTAAGTTAGGTCAGATTAGGTTATTCTGTTACCTTTCCATCTATATTTTAGATTTATACTTAAATTTATACTTCTCCATTCATAAGAACATAAGAACATAAGAAAATAAGGAAGCTACAAGAGGCCGTGAGTCCTACACGTGGTAGTTCCTGTCACCTAACACTACCTACATCCACCTTTCATCCCCATCCATGAACCTATCCAGCCCCTCTTTAAAGCTCCCTAATGACTCCGCACTAACTACATGTCTACTGAGACCATTCCATTCATTCACCACCCTATTTGTGAACCAGTTTTTCCCTATTTCCTTTCTAAATCTACGCCCTTCCAGCTTGAATCCGTTACTTCTTGTTCTACCCTGGTTAAAAGCCGTAAGAACTTTTCCTACCTCTCCTTTATTAAATCCCTTTATCCACTTAAAAACTTCTATCAGATCGCCCCTTACTCTGCGACTCTCGAGTGAGTGTAATTTTAATAACTTCAATCTCTTCTCATAACTAAAGTTACGCATATTCAATACTTTATTTCCATGTCACTCCCTTTCTTGCATTCTTAACCCCTTCACGCCCAGATCTTTCCCTTGTTATAAAAAATTGTATGTTGTCGAGCTATAAAATTACGAAAAGTAACTAAATAAACCAAATTAGCTAGTGGACAAGGATACTAAACAGGTCATATCTATAAAATACTGCTTATAGTCACTACCAATCGTCTAATGGTACCCAAATTACAATGCAAATTACGTTCTGGGTCTCAAGGGGTTAATTAAACCTTGCACACACTGGCCCGTCAGGGTGGCAAGGTTGGTAGAGACGTGAGCTTGCAATGTGCAGAGTCCCTGCGCATTCGGTCAGCGGTTCGAGTCCGCCTAGTTCGTGCTGACGTGGCGGCGCTTTGTATAGTCAATAACCTTGTAGTTGGTACTTGCAAAGTGTCTAGATAGGATGAAAATCTTATCTTATCTTGCACACACTGAGATACAAAGTCTAGATACAAACGGGCGACAATCCAGAGACACTTTGGAAGCATGACGACTTTTGCATCCTTGTGTGTAGGGAGAGCGGGGCAGGTTGCATCATTGCCTCTAACTCGCATGTTATCACACGTACATCGTCTTAATACTACTACTACTACTACTACTACTACTATAAACTACTACTACTACTACAACTATAACAATAATAATAATAAAAAAAGTTAATGCGAGTTAGAGGCAATGATGCAACCTACCCTCGATGCAACCTGCCCCGCTCTCCCCATATACACCGCTTGGCATATACACCGCTTGGCATATACACCGCTTGGCATATACACCGCTTGGCATATACACCGCTTGGCATATACACCGCTTGGCATATATATACACCGAACCTCCGTGCCCCAGAAACAGTGTCGGAGAAATTTTCCGGACCGGCCTTTTCGGAGTATTTTTCCAGATGAACACCGAATTCACTTTGGTGGACGAAACTGTTTTTTTCTGGTGCGTTTTGATGTGTCTATCAGAATTAATCTGCTAACCGTTTCTGTAGCAAATCTTTTTTTTTTCTTTTTTTTTTAGTTAGGTAGGTAAAGGTTAGGTTAGGTAAAGGATAGGTTAGGTTAGGTTAGGTTAGGTATAGGTTCGGTTAGGTTTCGGTTAGGTTAGGTATAGGCTCGGTTAGGTTAGGTATAGGTTTAGGTTAGGTTCAATTTTTTTTTTTCACTTTTGTTGTATGTAAATCAATAAAAAAAAAAAAAAAAAAAAAAAAAAGTAATTTGCGACGGAAACATTTTGCAGATGAATTCAAAACACATCAAAACTCACCAGAAAAAAATAGTTTCGTCCACCCAAGGAAGTTCGGTGTTCATCTGGAAATTTACCCTTTTCGGAGACACTTGTGAGATAGTCCAGACAGATACCGTGTTCCGCGACTTTGGAAGAGAAGGAGAGAGGAACATATAAACCTTATTCCTTAACCTGTGTGCTCACCTGAATCCCCACGCTATGCCGGCAAACATGGGGTAAGAGGCGGTGCTCACGTGGACGGGTGTGTAGCCCCGCGCCGAGGTGTAGCGCGCCCGCACCTGCAGCAGTGCCAACACGCGAATCTCGATGACGGCGTGGCCACCCTCCAGCAGGCGCTCCAGGCCCTCCTGCAGACTGTGGTACTGCCGGGGAGGGGGGGGTGTTAGGGTTGTGAGGGTAGTTAAGGGGTATTTAAGAGATTTAATGATATTTAATGGGGTTTGAGGGGTTTATAGGACATTTTAAGGGGGTAATTTAAGAGGTTAGGACATTTTAAGGGTTGTAATGGTAGTTAAGGGGTTTTTAGGGGTATCTAAGGGTTATTTATGCTGTTTTTATTGAGTTCTAATTACTTTTTAAGAGGAAAGATGGATTTTAAGGGTGTTTCAGGGGTATTTGAGGGTTATATAAGGTGTTTAAAGGGTATTTAAGGGGGTTTGAAGAATTTTTCAGGGGTTTGAAGTGATATTTAAGGGGTTTAAGGGGTTTAAAGTTGTATTTTTTTGGACATTTAAGGGATTTAATGGGTATTTAAGGAGGCTTGAAGGGTATTTAAGGGGTTTAAAGTTATATTTAAGGGTTTTAAAGTTATATTTAAGGGGTTTGAAGGGGTATTTAAGGTATTTTAAGGGGGAAGATGATATTTAAAGGGGTTTTATGGGGTTTTAAGGGGTATTTAAGGGTTTGAGTGGTATTTAAAGGGTTTCAGGGGTATCTATGGGGATAATTTAAGGAGTTTTCAAGAGAATAAGGTAATTAGATGATTTGACGATAATTAGGTAGCTAAAAATAAAAATTGAAATTAATGAAGAAAAATAGAAGCCTACCGACGCAATAGGCTCCAGACGTAGTAAAAAAAAAAAAGATAAAAAAAAATTCAAAATAAAGCTAGGTATTTTTTTTTTATTTTTTTTTTTTATTTACCTACCTGCATCTTTCTCCTCGATGCCTCGAAGGAGTTTTAAGGGGTATTTGAGGGATTTTCAGGGGTATTTAAGGGGTTTTCAGGGGTATTTAAGAGGTTTTTAGGGGTATATATGGGGTTTGTAGGTTATTCAACTGGTTAAAGGGATATTTAAGCTGTTTTAAGGGGTATTTAAGCTGTTTTAAGGGATATTTAAGCTGTTTTAAGGGGTATTTATGGGTTTTGAGGGTATATTTAAGCTGTTTTAAGGGGTATTTATGGGTTTTGAGGGTATATTTAAGCTGTTTTAAGGGGTATTTAAGCTGTTTTAAGGGGTATTTAAGCTGTTTTAAGGGGCATTTATGGGTTTTAAGGGTATATTTAAGCTGTTTTAAGGGGTATTTAAGCTGTTTTAAGGGGTATTTAAGCTGTTTTAAGGGGTATTTATGGGTTTTGAGGGTATATTTAAGCTGTTTTAAGGGGTATTTATGGGTTTTGAGGGTATATTTAAGCTGTTTTAAGGGGTATTTAAGCTGTTTTAAGGGGCATTTATGGGTTTTAAGGGTATATTTAAGCTGTTTTAAGGGGTATTTAAGCTGTTTTAAGGGGTATTTAAGCTGTTTTAAGGGGTATTTATGGGTTTTGAGGGTATATTTAAGCTGTTTTAAGGGGTATTTATGGGTTTTGAGGGTATATTTAAGCTGTTTTAAGGGGTATTTAAGCTGTTTTAAGGGGTATTTAAGCTGTTTTAAGGGGTATTTATGGGTTTTGAGGGTATATCTAAGCTGTTTTAAGGGGTATTTAAGCTGTTTTAAGGGGTATTTAAGCTGTTTAAGGGGTATTTAAGCTATTTTGAAGGGTATTTTAAGGTTTCTAAGGGGTATTTATGGGTTTTAAGGGGGTTTAAGGGTATTTTCGGGGTTTTGAGGGGCATATAGGCTCCTACATAAGAAGAAGAAAACTTTACCAAAAAAAAAAAAAAAAATACCTACCTGCATTTTCCTTTTCAACTCCTTCCTGACGGGGTCGGTGGCGGTGGTGAAGTACAGCTTTGTGGTGCCAGTGGAGTCCCTCATGCCCCACGTGACGCCCCCGTGCGCCACCAGGGCCTCGAAGGAGTCTATGGGGGGCGGCGGGGTGAGGACTGTGAGGTGGGCGATGAGGGAGGACCTGTAGGCTGTGCCGAGGACCACGCTGAACACTAACCACCCGCCCAATAGGACCTGGGGGGGGGGGGGGGGGCCTTTGTTTTGGTTTAGGTGGAAGAAGGAAAGGACTGGAGACAATTCTTCTTCTTTTTTCAAGGGAGAGAAAGATTGACAGACATTTTTTATTTAGATTTTTCTGGACAATTTATTTTTAGTGCAAGGAAAGAAAGACTGACACTTATTTTTTCTTTTTTTTTTAGGAGAGAGAAAGACTGACATACCTTTTTTATTATTCAAGTGGAAGAAGGAAGTTTGACTGACAATTTCTTTTTTTTTCCCTGGGAGTGGGACCTTTTTATATTTATGTGGAAGTAGGGAGGACCTAGACAGACTTTTTTTTGGGGGAGGGGAGTGGGACCTTTTTGTTTATGTGGAAGTAGGGAGGACTTAGACAGACTTATTTTTTTTGGGGGGGGGGAGTGGGACCTTTTTTGTTTATGGAAGAAGGGAGGACCTAGACAGACTTTTTTTTGGGGGGGGGAGTGGGACCTTTTTTGTTTATGTGGAAGAAGGGAGGACTTAGACAGACCTTTTTTTTGGGGGGAGAGTGGGAACTTTTTTGTTTATGTGGAAGAAGGGAGGACTTAGACAGACTTTTTTTTGGGGGGGGGGAGTGGGACCTTTTTTATTTATGTGGAAGAAGGGAGGACTTAGACAGACCTTTTTTTTGGGGGGGGAGTGGGACCTTTTTATTTATGTGGAAGAAGGGAGGACCTAGACAGACTTTTTTTTGGGGGGGAGAGTGGGACCTTTTTTGTTTATGTGGAAGTAGGGAGGACTTAGACAGACTTTTTTTTGGGGGGGGGAGAGTGGGACCTTTTTATATTTATGTGGAAGAAGGGAGGACCTAGACAGACTTTTTTTTGGGGGGGGGAGTGGGACCTTTTTTATTTATGTGGAAGAAGGGAGGACTTAGACAGACTTTTTTTGGGGGGGGGGAGTGGGACCTTTTTTTATTTATGTGGAAGAAGGGAAGGACGTAGACAGGCTTTTTTTTGGGGGGGGGGGAGTGGGACCTTTTTTTATTGATGTGGAAGTAGGGAGGACTTAGACAGACTTTTTTTTGGGGGGGGGAGTGGGACCTTTTTATTTATGTGGAAGAAGGGAAGGACGTAGACAGACTTTTTTTTGGGGGGGAGTGGGACCTTTTTTGTTTATGTGGAAGAAGGGAGGACTTAGACAGACTTTTTTTTGGGGGGGGAAATGGGACCTTTTTTATTTATGTGGAAGAAGGGAAGGACTTAGACAGACTTTTTTTGGGGGGGGAGTGGGACCTTTTTTGTTTATGTGGAAGAAGGGAGGACTTAGACAGACTTTTTTTTTTGGGGGGGGGAGTGGGACCTTTTTTTATTTATGTGGAAGAAGGGAGGACTTAGACAGACTTTTTTTTGGGGGGGAGTGGGACCTTTTTTATTTATGTGGAAGAAGGGCGGACTTAGGCCCAGTTGCAAGAAGGTCTTATCGTGCTCCCTATAGGGTCCCGGCGTGGAAATGCCCGACACCTCTAGTTCAAGAACAGCGCCATTTCATCCCCATCGTGGGCCCCATCGGGCAAAAATCGTCGGGCGGTAACCCCCTACCGACGAGATGATCGATGAGCATTATATATTATTAAATACTTCCATTGAACATCAATAATCAACATATTCAATATTTGACACATTTCTGGGGAAGAATCAACGCGGTTACTAAGCCAAAAAGGCAGCTAATTCATAATGTTCAGTTGCCGTGAACTCAATGGACCCTACCCATAACTACGTCACGGTTTGTTTACATCGGTGCATTGTGGGGATAAGGCGGGGTCGCCGCGGGTGGACCTACGAAGGGAAAAGTACGGCGATGGAAGAATTTCGAGTTATTTTGCGCGAAATTGATATTCCAGGTGCTATATTACTGTGCTCTGTTCTCGCTGACAACACTATAAAGAAGACCTGAGGTAATGGCTGATGTGCAGAGGCTTCTAAACTAAGAAAACAGAGTCATAACAGAGCCTCGTCAAATGGGAAGCAACTGGTGGGTACGTAATGTGTCCCTATCACTTGCTTACTTCTTAATGAGACTCTGCTGTGACTGTTTTCCTGGTTTAGAAGCCTTTGCACATCAACCATCACCTCAGGTCTTCTCTATGTTGTCAGCGAGCACGGAAATATAGCACCTGGAATATCAATTTCGCCCAAAACAACTCGAAAAATTTTCATCGTCGTAGTCTTCTCTTTGTAGGTTGTACATATTCATGGTTATCATAGTATTAAAATACCTTATTAATTGAGTTCCTTTTGTTGTCTTTTCTCATAATAAATAATGGTACATCATGGTTTAAGTGTTACTTGACGAGCCAATGAATACTATTGGTTACCGGTCATTTCGCCCACACGTCAATTCGCCCACATGTAAGAGTCAATTCGCCCACTCTAAAGTCACTTCGCCCACACGATCCATGTCATGGAGTCATGTAACTATATCTTCCTCTGGCAGAAATGGAATGAACCACCAGTAACCTTGGGCGAAATGACGGTAAATTTCTAGTGTTTGCCCATACTCTCCCACTTCCCCCAAACAAGTTTGGGGACCGGTGGGAATGCGGGGTTTTCGGTTGGGGAACAAATTATGCATCAGAAATACGTAATTAAAGAGTTGTGTAGGGGGGGTAAAATTCCCTAGATCTAGGGTAATTTCCTTATATCTAGAGAAAATTGCCTAACCAAAATAAACCTAACCTAACCAAAATTAACCTACCCTAGCAGGGGGCTTGACCCACCGATAACCTAACCTAACCAAATCTAACCTAACCAAATCTAACCTAACCTAACCTAACCATATCTAACCTAAACTACCCAAATCCAACCTACCCTAACCTAACCTAAACAAAACTAACCTAGCTAACCTCCTAGCGGGGGTTGGGGGGTTCTCGACACACTAAACAAATATAACCTAGCCTCCTAGCTCCTAGACTCCATAGTGTGGGCGAAATGACTCCATGGTGTGGCCAAATGGCATGTGGGCGAAATGACCGGATACCATACTCTTGAGTCTATACCAACATCACCAACCTTTGCTTTGATTTATCTTATTACTCCATCCATAAACAAGTTGCATAACCACGGTGACATTACCCATCGTGTGGGCGAATTGACTTAAGAGTGGGCGAATTGACTCTTACATGTGCGCGAAATGTCTTGTGGGCGAATTGACGTGTGGGCGAAATGACCGGTAACCAATAGTATTCATTGGCTCGTCAAGTAACACTTAAACCATGATGTACCACTACTTATTATGAGGAAAGACAACAAAAGGAACTCAATTAATAAGGTATTTTAATACTATCATAACCATGAATATGTACAACCTACAAAGAGAAGACTACGACGATGAAAATTTTTCGAGTTGTTTTGGTCGAAATTGATATTTCAGGTGCTATATTTCCGTGCTCGCTGACAACATAGAGAAAACCTGAGGTGATGGTTGATGTGCAAAGGCTTCTAAACCAGGAAAACAGTCACAGCAGAGTCTCATTAAGAAGTAAGCAAGTGATAGGGACACATTACGTACCTACCAGTTGCTTACCTTTTGACGAGGCTGTTATGACTGTTTTCTTGGTTTAGAAGCCTCTGCACATCAGCCATTACCTCAGGTCTTCTCTATAGTGTTCTCAGGGAGAACAGAGCACAGTAATATAGCACCTGGAATATCAATTTCGCGCAAAATAACTCTAAATTCTTCCATCGCCGTAGTTTTCCCTTCGTAGGTCCACCCGCGGCGACCCCGCCTTATCCCCACAATGCACCGATGTAAACAAACCGTGACGTAGTTATGTCTGGGGCCCATTAAGACAAGCGGGTGGATGTCCGCGCCACCTATTGACAGCGATGAGCGATATAGGGCGGGCGGGCGGGCGGGCGGAGTCCATCCACACCTCATAACGATACGTTGTCATCTACCTTACCTGTGTCTTCCTGAAGAAGACTGATCAACTATCACGCCTGTGAACGCATCGTAGGACATCACCAGGGCAATATGGTTCCTCAACGAATCCTTGCAGCCCTAAACAATATACTAATACCCGCTCGGTATTCCCGCTGGGAGTGAACAGACTTAAACTATGATTGAATGTACGATTGTATGCAGTTACCATTTCGAAATGATAATAAGTAATATGGCTAAACATTACTGACTAAAATCATCTAGAAACGCAAATGAATTGTAACCATGAGAGAGAGAGAGAGAGAGAGAGAGAGAGAGAGAGAGAGAGAGAGGAGAGAGAGAGAGAGAGAGAGAGAGGAGAGAGAGAGAGAGAGAGAGAGAGAGAGAGATGAGGAGGAGGTTCAGCTGGCACGCCAGCCTGGCGTTGTCATGGTAACTCAAATAACCAACCTCAGAACTTTTGAAATCTTTTTGTACCGCCTCTTACTATTGAAAACAGCATTGCTAATACAAGTATTACTTTATTTTTATGTTATAGAAAAGAATAATTCATGATAGAAATGACAGGAATGAATTTATTTATAGTAGTAAATATTATCATTCTATTTATCGCACGGTTGGTACACCTCGCTCCCGACGTCGGGACATCATGCCGATGGGGGCAAAAATCAGCCGTTCATGAAACTCATCAATGAAGTATCACGACAGTCGGGCGCCCCACTCACTATCGTTTACTCGATGGAAAACGTCCATTTCTTGCAACTGGGCCTTAGACAGACTTTTTTTTTGGGGGGGAGAGTGGGACCTTTTTTATTTATGTGGAAGAAGGAGGACCTAGACAGACTTTTTTTTGGGGGGGGGGGAGTGGGACCTTTTTTGTTTATGTGGAAGTAGGGAGGACTTAGACAGACTTTTTTTTGGGGGGGGGGAGTGGGACCTTTTTTATTTATGTGGAAGAAGGGGGGACCTAGACAGACTTTTTTTTTGGGGGGGGGGAGTGGGACCTTATTGTTTATGTGGAAGAAGGGAGGACTTAGACAGACTTTTTTTTTGGGGGGGGGGGAGTGGGACCTTTTTTCTTTATGTGGAAAAAGGGGGAGGACTTAGACAGACTTTTTTTTTTTGGGGGGGGGGGAGTGGGACCTTTTTTTATTGATGTGGAAGAAGGGAAGGACTTAGACAGACTTTTTTTTGAGGGGGGGAGTGGGACCTTTTTTTATTTATGTGGAAGAAGGGAGGACTTAGACAGACTTTTTTTTGGGGGGGGGAGAGTGGGACCTTTTTTGTTTATGTGGAAGAAGGAGGACTTAGACAGACTTTTTTTGGGGGGGGGGGAGAGTGGGACCTTTTTTGTTTATGTGGAAGAAGGGAGGACTTAGACAGACTTTTTTTTTTTGGGGGGGAGTGGGACCTTTTTTGTTTATGTGGAAGAAGGGAGGACCTAGACAGACTTTTTTTTGGGGGGGGGAGTGGGACCTTTTTTATTTATGTGGAAGAAGGGAGGACTTAGACAGACTTTTTTTTTGGGGGGGGGAGTGGGACCTTTTTTATTTATGTGGAAGAAGGGAGGACTTAGACGACTTTTTTGGGGGGAGAGTGGGACCTTTTTTATTTATGTGGAAGAAGGGAGGACCTAGACCAGACTTTTTTTGGGGGGGGGGGAGTGGGACCTTTTTTATGTATGTGGAAGAAGGGAAGGACTGACACACATTTTTTTTTCCTGTGAGTGGGACCTTTTTTTTTTATTATTCAAGTGGAAGGAAAGACTGACAAACGATTTTATTTTTGGGGAGTGGGACCTTTTTTGATTAGATTTTTTTTGACAATTTTATTTTTAGTGAAAAGAAAGAAAGACTGACAGATAAATTTTGAAGGGAAAGATGAACATAATATTGGAGTAAACGCGATTTCTTTTTCATAGATAGATTTAGGACAGAATACGTAGATAAATGTTATGATAAAATGATAATGGTGAAAAAAAAAAAAAAAAAAAAAAAAAAAAAAAAAAAAAAAAAAAAAAAAACTTATTTTTAGACAGATACGCGGTTGATTGACTGAACGAGGTAGATAGATGAAGATAGACAGACAGGTCAAGAGGCAGAGATAGATTATGGACAGAAAGATATTTGGATGGAGAAATAGATAGATAGATAGAAAGAGAAAAAAAAAATAGATCAATCATTCATCTACACGTCACTCACTCACTTACTCATCCCCACTACCCCCCCTACCTCCCCCTCCCACACACCCACACACATCCACCCTCCCACACACACATCCCACTACCCCCCTCCCACACACCCACACACTCACTCCCACCCAACCACCCAATCACTCTTTCTCTCTCTCTCTATCTTTCACTCTCTCTCTCAATATCTTTCTCACACACACACACTAACCCCCCCCACACACACCCTGCCGGAGGTGAGACGCGGGGCAGGGGCAGGCGGGCTCCCCAGCATGGTGCCCCAGCTAAACAGCAGGGCGTGGGACAGCTCGCTACGCCCCTCCGTCTCCCCTACACGCAGCCACTGTGCACTGAAGAACCATAGCGTGAGGCCCCAGCACACTGTTATCACGGCTGCTGTAGTCCATACCCAGCCTGTAGTGGTGGTAGTGGTAGTAGTGGTAGTGGTAGGGTAGTGGTGGTAGTGGTAGGAGGAGGAGGAGGTGTGGTTGTAGTGGTAGGAGGAGGAGGAGGTGTGGTTGTAGTGGTAGGAGGAGGAGGAGGTGTGGTTGTAGTGGTAGTGGTAGTGGTAGGAGGAAGAGTAGTAGTAGTAGTAGTAGTAGTAGTATATAGTGGTGAACCTAACTTAACCTCTCCTAATAGTGGTAGGAGTAGTACTGGTTGCGGTAGAAAGAGGAGAAGTGGTTGTAGTGGTAGTGGTGGAAGGAGGAAGAGTAGTAGTAGTAGTAGTAGTGGTGAACCTAACCTAACTTAACCTAACCTAATAGTGGTAGTAGTGGTTGTGGTAGGAAGAGGAGAAGGAGGAGTAATGGTAGTACGTAGTAGTAGTGGTAGTAGTAATAGTCGTAGAAATATTATTATAGTAGTAGTAGTAGTAGTAGTAGTGGTAGTAGTAATAGTCGTAGAAATATTATTATAGTAGTAGTAGTAGTAGTAGTAGTGGTAGTAGTAATAGTCGTAGAAGTATTAGTATTATAGTAGTAGTAGTAGTAGTAGTAGTAGTAGTAGTAGAGTAGTAGTAGTAGTAGTAGTAGTAGTAGTAGTAGTAGCAGTGGTAGTAGTGGTAGTAGTAGTAGTAGTATACTAGTTGTAGTATGAGGAAGAGGAGAAGGAGTAATAATATTGTAGTAGTAGTAGTAGCAGTAGTAGCAGTAGAAGTAGTAGAAGTAGTAGCAGTAGTAGTAGTAGTAGTAGTAGTAGTAGTAGTAGTAGTAGTAGTAGTAGCAGTAGCAGTAGTAGCAGTACAAGTAATAGCAGTAATAGCAGTAGTAACAGTATAGTAGTAGTAGTAGTGGTAGTAGCAGTAGCAGTAGTAGCAGTACAAGTAATAGCAGTAATAGCAGTAGTAACAGTATAGTAGTAGTAGCAACAATATCACCATCACTAAACCACAAACCATAATCACCTGACAGTGGTTTAATCAGCTGCAAGTACTGAGGCGAGGCGTGTGGTTTAGGGGACAGGACACACAGCTGCTCTGACAGGAAGATTCTTGAGAACTCCATCACCTGGTTGCGGCCGGGGGTTGGGGAGAGGAGGAGGGAGAAGTCTGCGCCCTCGTGTTGCAACGTGCCCACATTTCCCGTCCAATTCCCGTTCCCGATAGGTAGGCCGAATTGTTGTTCCTTATTTGGTCTTGCTTCGTACCTGGGGTTTTTTTTGGGGGGGATGGGGGATGGTGAAGTTGATTTTTTTTTTTGGTGGGGGATGAGTAAGTTTTTTTTTTGGGGGGGTGGGGGTGAAGTTGACTATTTATTTTTTAGAGGGGTGAGGTTGAATTTTTTTTTTTTCGGGGGGAGGTTAAATATTTTTTTTAGAGGGGTGAGATTTATTTTTTTGGGGGGTGGGTAAGGTTTAGGGTTTTTTTTAAAAGGGTGAGGTTGAAATTTTTCTAGAGGGGTGAGGTTGAATTTTTTTTCGGGGTGAGGTTGAATTTTTTTTAGAGGGTGAGGTGAATTTTTTTTAGAGGGGTGAGGTTGAATTTTTTTTTCGGGGTGAGGTGAATTTTTTTAGAGGGATGAGGTTGATTTTTTTTCGGGGTGAGGGTTGAATTTTTTTTTAGAGGGGTGAGGGTTGAATTTTTTTAGAGGGGTGAGGTTGAATTTTTTAGAGGGGTGAGGTGAATTTTTTTTCGGGGTGAGGTTGAATTTTTTTTTAGAGGGTGAGGTTGGATTTTTTTTAGAGGGGTGAGGTTGATTTTTTTAGAGGGGTGAGGTTGAAATTTTTTAGAGGGGGAGGGTTGAATTTTTTTCGGGTGAGGTTGAATTTTTTTTAGAGGGGTGAGGTTGAATTTTTTTTGTCGGGGTGAGGTTGAATTTTTTTTTTAGAAAGGTGAGGTTAATTTTTTTAGTTTTTGGGTGGAGATGAGGTTGATTTTTTTGGGGGGTGGTTATGAGGTTGATTTTTTTGGGGGGAGGATGAGGTGATGGTGAGGTTTTTTTATGGGTGGGGGGTGGGTAAGGTTGAGTTTTTTTGGGGGGGAGGGGTCGGGGTGGTGAGGTTGAAATTTATTTTTTAGAGGGTGAGGTTGAGTTTATTTTAGGAGGTGGTGAGGTTAGTTAAATTTGTTAGTTAAAGTAAAATCAGGTAGACTAATGAATAATATATCAATAGAAATGCCTAAATGCTTGATATACTAACTATGAAAATTATATAAGTTTTTTAGACTAATGAATGGCATGCTAAAGGGAGGGTAATAAAGGGCGCTCTTGAGTTTATCTGAGAACAAAGGGCGGAAAAGGGAGGAGGAGGAGGAAGAGGAGGAGGAGGAGGAGGAGGAGGAGGAGGAGGAGGAGGAGGAGGAGGAGGAGGAGGAGGAGAGATAATAGGGAAGAAGAAGAGGGCAGGAATATGGAAGGAAGGAAAATAGAGGAGGAGGAGGAGGAATACATAGGAAGAAGAGATACCAGGAGACTCCCCGGTGTATAACGAGGATATCTGCTCTCTCTCTCTCTCTCTCTCTCTCTCTCTCTCTCTCTCTCTCTCTCTCTCTCTCTCTCTCTCTCTCTCTCTCTCTCTCTCTCTCCTCTCAAACTGATACTTTTGCTATTTTCAATATCTCTCATTTTAGGACATAATTTATATATATATGAACGCCTTGTAGTATATAGTATAAGGTACTTTATACGAAGAACGTACTTTAGAACTAACTATAAGGTACTTTAGAACGAACGTATGTAGTATAAGGTACTTTATACCTATACTGTACCTAATTAATATAAGGCAGGTATTATTATAAGGTAGGTATCATATTTTGTTATCCTTATTGCTTTCTTGCTACCCAATCACAGGGCTTCATTATCTTTTTTGTTATTCCTATTGGTTGTCTCTCCGCCAATCACAAGCCTCACCTTCATCAGTAGTGAAGTATTAGGCAGCCTACAGCGTGTGTCCTGCGAGTGATACCCGGCGTACCTCTGTGCCCAGGTTCTATTCTTCTTAACTCTAATCTCTTTGCCAACTCCAACCTCCTTTACCCATTTTTGACGTCACCCAAATCACGCCACGGTGTCTCAGCAACAAACATCTCACGATGCACCCAAGAATGGATCTATCAGCATCAGTGTTGTTTGAAGCCGTGAGTGCCGTGGGGGGCCACCCCTGGGAGGACCTGGGCCTCGTGGCGGGGGGCCTGGCAGCGCTGGGCCTGTGGCTCAGACCCCCGACCCTTCAGGAACCAGAGCGTGTGGAGCAGATGAAGGAGGAGGAGGAAGTACTGGATGAGAAGGAGAAGGAAGTAGTGGAGAAGGCGGAGGCGTTGGAGGAAATGAAGGAGGAGCAGGAGACTGTGGAGACGGAGAAGGTTCCGGTGTGCGTTGAGGAGGAGGAGGAGACAGAGAAGGCTGCGGAGGTTCAGGTTGCGGTGTGCCTTGAGGAAGAGCAGAAGCAAGAAGAGGAACAAGAGAAGCAAGAGGAGGTGCAGGCTGTGCACATGGTGGCAGAGCAGGTTCCGGAAGGCCCATCGCTGAAGGCTGACGCCGACGAGTCTGACTTTGACGACAATGTCGCCGCCGATTCAGACTCGGAGGAGTCGTCTTCAGAGGAGCTTGCCAAGCCTGCACCTGCAGTGAAGACCCAGCGTGGCGGCAAGACCCAGAACAAAACCAAGAAGGCCGCCGCCGCGCCTGAGCTGCTGCTGCGTCCACGCGGCGCTGTGATCACCTTCCACAGCGACGCGGTGGACCCACCCGCCACCCTCCTCATGGGTACCGACAAGCACGAGAACGACCACCTCCTGGCGCAGGCCACGGACCGCCTCGTCTTCTTCCACGTGGACGACTTGCCCTCGGCCCACGTGTACCTCCAACTGGAGCCCGGCCAGGCCCTGCGCGACGTGCCCCGCGTCCTTCTGAACGACGCGGCACAGCTGTGCAAGGCCAACAGCGCCAAGGGCAACAGGCTGGGCAACGTGGTGGTGATATACACGTTGGGATCGAACCTGCGTAAGACCCGCCACATGAAGGCCGGCGAGGTGGGCTTCGTCTGCGACAAGGAGGTGCGCAAGATCCTTGTCTCCAATCGGGACGACAAGGTCATGGACCGCCTCAACACCACCAAGAGGAAGGTCCTCTCGGGCAAGTCGGAGCGGGAGAAGTAGCAGCAAGCAAAGGCAAGGCAGCGCCAGAAGACCGAGGCCAAGGAAAAGAAGAGAAGGCAGAAGCAGGGATAGGACCAGCAGCAGGAGGCCGCTGCCCCCGAGGACGCGCTCGACCCCGCGTGGGGCATCGAGGTCCAGCAGCGTGCCGCCGCCACCGCTCTGAAGCAGCGATGCAGGCGACGGCAGTAGCAAGAGGAGGACACTTCAGACGAAGAGTCTGGTGATGAAAAGGAGCAAGAGAAGGAGGCCACGGAGAAGGAGACGACGCGGTGCTTCCCGGTGACTGCCGCACAGAGAAGCGTGCTGCAGGGCTGCCGCGGCCTGGTGGAGAGAAGGTTTGACGTGCGCGTGCAGCCCCCACGCAAGGGTGAGGCTGAGGGCCGCGGCACCGTCACGGGGGCTCCCGACGACGTGGCGGACGCCCTCGCAGACCTCAAGAAGCTGCTGTTTCCTCAAAAGCAGAAGGCAGCCACCGCACCCCAGGATAACAAGGTCGGCAAGGGCGGAAAGGCCAAGGGCTCCAACACCAAGGGCACCACCAATTAGAAGGCCAAGGGCCCCAACACCAAGGGCACCGCCAATCAGAACACCAAGGAAAAGAAGGGAAAGCAGTGAGGAGCCACGCTCACGACGCCTCGCCGTGAGGAGTGAAAACAAGGCTCACACGACCAACACCGTACGCTAGATGGCTGGAAAAAAAGTTAAAAAAAAAAAAAATAATAAGATATAGAAAAAAAGACAAAATAAGAAAAAAAAAAAAAAAAATTATAAAAAAAAGACAAAAAAAAGGGAAAAAAAAAAAAAAAAAAAAGATAAGGGGAAAAAGACAAAAAAGAAGAAAAAAAAAAAAAAGATATATAAAAAAAAGGGACAAAAAAAAAAAAAAAAAAAAAAAAAAAAGATAAAAAAAAAAAGACAAAATAAGAAAAAAAAAAAAAAAAAAGATTTTGAAAAAAGACAAAAAAAAAAAGAAAAAAAAAAAAAAAAAAAAGAATAAAAAAAAAGACAAAATAAGAAAAAAAAAAAAAAAAAAGATATGAAAAAAAGACAAAAAAAAAAAAAAAAAAAAAAAAAAAGGGAGATGAAAGTGTTGGCCGTGTAGGAGGGCCTCCGTCACAAATAGTATGTCATATGGTATTATAGGTCATTTCAGTACTAATTTTTTACATTTGCCATTTTTTTGTTTGTTTTTAGCTTTTTTTGCGTGAAGTTTTCTGTTTCCTTAAAGTTTGTGATAGAGTATGGGGGTTTGCCTGTCATTATTTTGTCTTTATTCTATCATTTTTTAGGATTAAAAACATTTACAACCCCTAGTTCTTGAACGTCTCTTCTTTCTCTCTCCCCCTCTCTCTCTTCCTTCTCTCTCTCTTCTCTCTTCCTCTCTCCTCTCTCTCTCTCTCTCTGGCCTGGCCTGTTTTTTCTGCATCACTTGTCTGTGTTCTAAATTTTAAAGATAACTTTTCCCCTTTTTTCTTTCTTAAACATACAAAACTTTTTTTCTTAGCTCTCTCGAACCCCCCCCCCCTTTTCCCCCCCCCCCTCTCTCCCCCTTCTTTTTAACTCCTCTAACGCATTGCAACACACTCTTCCTTTTTTAAAACAAATTTCGAACACCCCTCCTCTCCTCTCTCTTCTCTCTCTCCCCCCCTCTTCCCCTCTCTCTCTCTCTCTCCCTCTCCTCTCTCTCTCTTCTCCCCCTCTCCTTCTCTCCCCTCTCTCTCTCTCTTTTCTTTCTAACACACTCTCTCCTCTTTTTTTTTAACATCTTTCTCTCTCTCTAACCCTCTCTCTCACGTGAAGTTGAGCGAAGTAGCAGCGGCGTCCAGCAAACTGAAGTCGACACAGGGGAGGGGGGTGACGGGGTGGGGGGCGCCGAGGGGGGAGGGGAGGTACCGCGTGAAGGGGTCCCACCGTACCCCCACCACCCTCATCACGTGCCCCTGGAGGTCCGGGTCGTCTCTATCTGAAGGGGGATTTGAAGGGGGGGGTGACATTTTTTTTTTTGGGGGGTGGTGAGGTTGAATTTTTTTTTTGGGGTAGGTTGGAAAGGTTGAATTCTTTTTTTTTAAAGGGGGGCAGGTTAGTGAGGTAGATTTTTTTTGGGGGGAGGGGATGGTGAAAAGAGAGAGTAGTAGTAGTAGTAGTAGTTGTTGTTGTTGTTGTAGAAGTGGTAGTGGTAGTGGTCTCTGCCTGAAGGTGTATTTGTTGTTGTTGTTATTAGTCGTAGTTGTGGGTGTGTTATATTTTATAATTTGCATTATTTTTTTTTATTTTTACATGTATGCCTATAGCGCGTGTAGGCCGTGAACTCCAGGGGTGGGATGGTAGGCCCTGGAGGTTCACTTGAGGGCTGTGATGGTTGGTCCTCGCCCGTGGTGGCGCAGGCAGGATTCACAGTGACGCCTGTGAATAGAGGCTCATGCCGCCCCCCTGTGTCCTCCCATGCACTCGCAATCCAAGGTAGAGTTAATGGGCAGCATGTGGGTGTTCTTAGGCCACTCGACGGTGCAGAAAGATTTTAAGTGGATTTATGGGTCTCACTCGGGATCGAATTCGGGTCACCGAACACCACTCGGAGACGCTAACCACTCTGCTACCGCCTCCCCAAAAAGTGTTAGAGCTAAATAGTTTGTATATTTGTACGAATTTGTTATTATCGTTATTGATGGGTTTTTTTGTTAAGTAACTGTCTGTATATCTGAATGTACTCAACTGTCTGTATATCTGAATGCACTCAGCTGTCTGTATATCTGAATGCACTCAGCTGTCTGTATATCTGAATGTACTCAGCTGTCTGTATATCTGAATGTACTCAGCTGTCTGTATATCTGAATGTACTCAGCTGTCTGTATATCTGAATGTACTCAGCTGTCTGTATATCTGAATGCACTCAGCTGTCTGTATATCTGAATGTACTCAACTGTCTGTATATCTGAATGTACTCAACTGTCTGTATATCTGAATGCACTCAGCTGTCTGTATATCTGAATGCACTCAGCTGTCTGTATATCTGAATGTACTCAGCTGTCTGTATATCTGAATGTACTCAGCTGTCTGTATATCTGAATGTACTCAGCTGTCTGTATATCTGAATGCACTCAGCTGTCTGTATATCTGAATGTACTCAACTGTCTTATATCTGAATGTACTCAACTGTCTGTATATCTGAATGCACTCAGCTGTCCCGTATATCTGAATGCACTCAGCTGTCTGTATATCTGAATGTACTCAACTGTCTGTATATCTGAATGTACTCAGCTGTCTGTATATCTGAATGTACTCAACTGTCTGTATATCTGAATGTACTCAGCTGTCTGTATATCTGAATGTACTCAACTGTCTGTATATCTGAATGCACTCAGCTGTCTGTATATCTGAATGTACTCAGCTGTCTGTATATCTGAATGTACTCAGCTGTCTGTATATCTGAATGCACTCAGCTGTCTGTATATCTGAATGTACTCAACTGTCTGTATATCTGAATGTACTCAACTGTCTGTATATCTGAATGTACTCAAAATGTCTGTATATCTGAATGCACTCAGCTGGGCTGTATATCTGAATGTACTCAACTGTCTGTATATCTGAATGTACTCAGCTGTCTGTATATCTGAATGTACTCAGCTGTCTGTATATCTGAATGTACTCAACTGTCTGTATATCTGAATGTACTCAGCTGTCTGTATATCTGAATGTACTCAACTGTCTGTATATCTGAATGCACTCAACTGTCTGTATATCTGAATGTACTCAACTGTCTGTATATCTGAATGCACTCAACTGTCTGTATATCTGAATGTACTCAACTGTCTGTATATCTGAATGTACTCAACTGTCTGTATATCTGAATGTACTCAGCTGTCTGTATATCTGAATGTACTCAGCTGTCTGTATATCTGAATGTACTCAACTGTCTGTATATCTGAATGTACTCAACTGTCTGTATATCTGAATGCACTCAGCTGTCTGTATATCTGAATGTACTCAACTGTCTGTATATCTGAATGTACTCAACTGTCTGTATATCTGAATGTACTCAACTGTCTGTATATCTGAATGTACTCAACTGTCTGTATATCTGAATGTACTCAGCTGTCTGTATATCTGAATGTACTCAACTGTCTGTATATCTGAATGTACTCAACTGTCTGTATATCTGAATGTACTCAACTGTCTGTATATCTGAATGTACTCAACCCTATACGATGAAGGGAAATTGTACAAACTGAGGAATGGCAGAAAGAATAACAGTACAAAATGTAGTTAAAAGTCTGGTTTGAACTTTACGTAAAATCAGAAACTTGCTTTGTTGATACAGTTTGAGATATTCTAAAGGTGTATTGAACGAGTAATGGCAAGGCATGATACACTTCCTTCCTCGATTCAACCTGCAAAGCCTTTAATTATGCCTCGAAACACGACGGCAACACGTTTACATAACCTCTTAAGTAGATTCGTTATTTGAACTTTTCGTAATGAGGTAAAAAAAGATGGGGGGCAGGGGGGGTGTCTTAAGAAAAAAAAAAAAAGGGGGGAAGGGGGGGTGTTTAAAAAGAAAAACGAAATGGGGGAAAGAGGGGGCGTCTTAAGAAAAAAAGAAATGGGGGAGAAGGGGGGTGTCTTAAGAAAAAACGAAATGGGGGAAAGAGGGGGCGTCTTAAGAAAAAAATGGGGGAAAGGGGGGCGTCTTAAGAAAAAAAGAAAGGGGGGGAAGGGGGGGGCGTCTTAAGAAAAAACGAAGTGGGGGCGGAAAAAGGGGGGCGTTTTGAGATTTAGGTGGGGCAAAAGTAACCTATTGACCTTTGACCTTTTTTGTCACTTCTTTTTTTATTTCGTTTTTTGCACTTGGCCAGTCCTTTGTGATGTAAAAAAAAAAAAAAAGTCTTCTTTATAGGGACTGGCATGGTAACTCAGGGGACTTTTTGTTCGTTTTTTTATGTTTTTGTTTTTTCCACTTTGCCAGTTCTTTGTGATGGGAAATAAACGCTAAAAAAAAAATATAAGAAAAACTTACTGGAAAACAAGTCATGGGTCCAGTTTTTCACCTCCTTCAGAGCCTGCGTCAGGAGCCCCGTATAGAGGAGGTGCGCCCCCTGGGTACCCCCGTGGCAGTAGAGGCAGCGTTGGAAGACTGTCACTAGGGCGTGTGTCTCCTGAAGGGCTGTGGTGGTAGTAAGAACATAAAAACAAAAGAACATAAGGAAGCTACAAGAGGCCGTGACGGGTTGTGTGGGGGGAAGGGTAATTTGGGGGGTCTGTGTGTGTGTGTGTGTGTGTGTGTGTGTGTGTGTGTGTGTGGTTCGATTTTCAATATAGTTTCGTTTCGTTTTAATTTTGTCTTTTTGTAAATTTTCATGTGATTTATATTTTTCAACAGTATAAATTTGATTAAGATGGAAAGAATAACTCTAAGGTATAAAACACACACACACACACACACACACACACACACACACACACACACACACACACACACACACACACACACACACTTAAGCTCAGGCCCTTTAAATTACAACTAGGTAAATACACACCCACACACACACACACACACGTACCTGCCTCGTGGGTCACATTTTCGTGGGTGTGGTGTGTGGGCGTGGTGACGTAGAGGGCGTGGCGGGTGTTACGGAGGGCGTGGTGGGTGAGGACACGGGCGGCCTGTTCCCTCGGCCCCACCACCACCACCCTTATGTCAGGCCACAACCTTAGGCCAGCGCCCTCCAAGATACTGACGGGGGGGGGGGGGGGGGGGGGGAGAGGTAGTGGTTGTTGTGGTAGTGGTGGTAGTGGTGGTGGTAGTGGTTGTGGTTGTTGTGGTGGTTGTGGTTGTTGTTGTAGTTGTGGTTGTTGTTGTAGTTGTGGTTGTTGTGGTTGTTGTTGTTGTAGTTGTGGTAGTGGTTGTGAGGGTTGTTGTTGTAGTTGTGGTAGTGGTTGTTGTGGTTGTTGTTGTTGTTGTGGTTGTGGTTGTAGTGGTGGTAGTTGTTGTGGTAGTAGTGGTGGTTGTAGTGGTGGTGGTTGTAGAGTAGTTGTGGTATTAGTTGCTGTTGTAGTAGTAGTATTTTTTTTGCTGTTGTTGTTGTTTTAGAAGTGGTTGTAATAGTAGTAGTAGTAGTTGTAGTAGTAGTAGTAGTAGTAGTAGTAGTAGTAGTAGTAGTAGTAGTAGTAGTAGTAGTAGTAGTTGTAGTAGTAGTAGTAGTAGTAGTAGTAGTAGTAGTAGTTGTAGT
>JACEEZ010004512.1:2500-57500 GCA_016584305.1 Chionoecetes opilio | reverse complement strand
CGTCCTCTCTCTTCTCCCCTATCTCTCTTTTTCCCCTCTTTTCCCCCCCTTTTTTCCCCTCTAAAAAAATCAAAAAAAAAGGGCTAAAGGTAAATAAAAAATAAACCAAAAAAGTGGATACAAAAAAAAGAATAAAATTTTTCAAAAAAAGGAAAAAAAAAGGGATAAAAAGGAAAAAAAGGGGAAAAAAGGGGTAAAAATGGAAAAAAAATGGAATTAAAAGGGGTTGGGGTTTTAAAAAAAAGGGTAATTCAAAAATGGAAAAAAAGGGGATAAAAAAAAGGGTTAAAAATGGATAAAAAGTGGGAAAAAAAAGGGTTTGGAAAAAAAAAAAAATTTTCCCTCCACAAATTTATGGTTTAATTTTTTTCGTTATTTTTTAATCTTATTTTTATTATTATTATTATTTTTATTATTATTAGTTTATTATTATATTTTTTATTATTTTTTATTATTAGTGTTAGTAAAATGTAAGCCCCCCTCCCACTCAAAAAGCCTCGCAAATCATTTTAATTTTTGGAGGGGGTTTTAAAAGGTTAAAATTTTTGAAATATTGTAAAGAAAAAAAAATATAATTTGCAGCTAAAAAAAACGCGATACTACTTTTAATACTATAAATACTACTAATACTACTACCTACTACACTAAATAAATACTACTACTAATACTACTACTACTACTACACTTTTTCCCAAATACTAACTACTACTTCTACTACTACTACTACTATACTACTACTTACTAATAACTACTAAATACCCCACTACTACTATTACCCACTACTACTAATACTACTTACTTCTTTCTTAAATACTTTCTACTACTTTCTACTACTACTACTTTCCTACTACTACTACTACTACCCACTACTACTTTCTCTTAATACTTTTAATACTACTACTATACTACTACTACTTCTACTATAACTACTACTACTTAATACTACTACCTACTACTCCTACTATTTCTTACTATACCCACTAATAATACTACTACTACTTCTATTCTACTAAATACTAATAATAATTAAATACTTTTTTTTTATATTATACCCCACTTCTATTTCTACTAACTACTACTACTACTACTAATACTCTACCAAAGACTACTACTATTTCTACTACTACTCTACTACTACTACTTTCTACTTACTTAAATATAAATACTTTTCTACCCACTAACTAAAACTACTACTACCTTTCTTACTTTTAATTATTATTACTACCCACAGAAAAGGTGGGAAAAATAATAAGTTTTTCCAACTAATTCTTACTTCTTTCTTTTTTATACTTGGCGAAAAAAGAAATAAAAAAAAGAAAGATGGGAGGAAAAAAAAACCACAAAAAAAAAAAAAAAAAAAAAACAAAAATAAAACATAAAAAAAAACAAAGAAAACAGGAAAAATTAAATTAAAAAAAAACTTCAAACCAAAAATTAGATTTTTAATTACTTTTCTCCACTTATATCATCCCAATTCTACCTTTTAATTGTAACACAAGAGAGGAGGAAAAGGGGAGAGAGAGTTTTTGAAATTTTTCTTCACACCATGGAAAGGACATGGGCCCGGAAGGAAAGGAGCAAGAGAAAAAAAAGAAAAGAAAAACAAAAAAATTTGAAAAAAACAAGAGTGCAACATTTTTAAAAAAAAAAAACACCCAAAAAAAAGGACCCGTGGTAAAAAAGGGTAGACGGGGGAAAGAGAAGGGGGAGGGCGAGGGGAAAAAGATGGGTTTTTTTTAAAAAAAATGACTCCTTTCCCAACCCGCAAATTTAAGGGGAAGGGGGGAAAAAGGGGGTTTGGGGGAAAATTTTGGGGTTTGGCTTCCCCCAAATTTAAAACTAAGGGAATTTTTTAAAGGCATAAAAAGGGAAAAAAGAAAGGGAAAAGAAATTTGGCCTTTTAAAAAATTAACCCAGAAAACCCCAACACACACAAAACAAACACACACACACCACACAACACACACCCCAACAAAACCATTTAAGATCCTTTTTAAGGGGCTTAGTCTTTAAAAAAGGGGGATTACCAGGGGAAAAAATTTTTCCTTAAAATTAAATTTTTAAAATAAACGGGGTTTGTTTGGGGGGGGAGATTTTTGGGGTGGGGGGAAAAAAGATAAAGGTGGTTTTTAAAAATTTTTAAAAGGGAAAATTGAATTTTTTCGGTGTAAAAACAAAATAAACAAAAAAAACCCCAAAAACAAAAATAAATTAAAATTTAAAGGGAAAAATTTAAAAAAAAGAAAAAAAAACAAAGGAAAAATAAAATAAATAAAAGGTAAATAACGTTTTAAAATGAGGGGAGAGAGAGAGGAGAGAAAGGGGGGACCCAAACAAAAGGAAGAAATTTTTTTCTTTTGGGGTTTTGGGGGGGGGCGTGGAGGGAAAAAGAGGGGTTTTATTAGGGGGAAATGAAAGAAAAACAAGGAAGGGGAAAAATGGCCCTTTAAGCACATGGGGGCGATTAAAAAACCCAAAAAAATTTTTTTTTCTTTTTTGGTTTTTTTGTTTCCTTTTTTCCCTTTTCTTTTTTTTTTAAAAAAAAATTAAATAAAACGGGGTAGGCCTGGGTTATTAAAATTAAAAAAAACCAAAAAAAAAATCCAAACCCCCCCCCCCCCCTTTCTTCCCCACAAATTTTTTAATTGGAAAAATTTGTTTCCCCCCAAAAAAGCCCCCCCCCCCCTTTTAAAAAGTTTCCCTAAAATAACCCCCGGTTTTGGGAAAAGGAGTTTAAAATTAAAAAAAGGGGGGAAAAGGGTTTGTTTTGGGGGTTTGGAAAGGGGAGTTTTGGGGTTGGAAAAGGGTAGTTTTGGGGTTGGAAAAAGGGGAGTTTTGGGGTGGAAAAAAGGGTAGTTTTTGGGGTTGGGGAAAAAATAGTTTGGGGGTTGGAAAAAAGGGGGAGTTTTGGGGGGGGGAAAAGGGGAGTTTGGGGGGTTTGGGAAAAAGGGGAGTTTTGGGGGGTTTGGGAAAAAGGGTTTTTTGGGTTTGGGGGTTTGGGAAAAAGGGGAGTTTGGGGTTGGAAAAGGGTAGATTTTTTTGGGTTGGGAAAAAACCCCGGGAGTTTTGGGGTTGGAAAAGGGTAGTTTTTGGGTGGGTTTTTTGGATAAAAAAGGGGGGTTTTTGGGGGTTGGGGAAAAAGGGGAGATTTTGGGGTTGGGGAAAAAGGGGAGTTTTTTGGGGGTTTGGGAAAAGGGGGAGTTTATGGGGGGTTGGGAAAAGGGGTTTTTGTTTTGGGGTTTGGGAAAAGGGTAGTTTTTGGGGGTTTGGGAAAAGGGTAGTTTTGGGGTTTTGGAAAAAAGGGGAGGGTTTGGGGGTTTGGGAAAAGGGTTTGTTTTGGGGTTTAAAAGGGTTTGATTTGGGTTGGGGAAAAAGGGGAGGGGAAAAAGGGGGGGGGAAAGGGGAGTATTCCCTTAAAATTTTTTGGGGTTTAAATAATTTTTTTAAAAAAGGGTTTTTTAAAAAGGGGGGCCCGGGGGGGGGGGGGGGGGGGGAAAAATTTTTAAAAAATTTTAAAATTTTAAAAGGGGGGGGCGGGGGGGGGGGGAAAAAGGGGGGTTTTCCCCAAATTTTCCCAATAAAATTTTTTCCATCCTTATTTTTGAACCCCAAAATTTTCTCCCCTTACGAAAGAGAAAAAATTAAATTTTAAAGGTTAACGGGGGGGCATTCATTATTTAAAATTTACTACCGCCCCTGTAAGGGCAGAGTCAGAGTCAACAGGGCGTAGGTCTCAATAAGGCTAAATTCTAAAAATCATAATAAAAGTAAGATAGGGAATGGGAGGGGCCCGAGCCGGGGGTTGGGGGGTTTCGTCCGGGGGGTGCTAATGATGGTGCTTTCCCCCCGGGCCCCGGTTTAAGCAAATTTTCCGCTGGGCTTTAATGGGAGTTTTAAAAGGGAGTAAGAAATTTCCCGGCTGAAAATTAAAAAAAGGGAAGTAAAAGGGCGTGTTTTAAGTTGGGCGCGGTGCCGGGGGTTGTTGGGGGAAAAAAAAGTATGAGGGCATGACCCAAAATTCTTAATTTTTGTTTGGGGAAAAAATAATGTTGTCTCAGTTTGAGTATTAAAAGTGCCCCGTGGGTTTTAAAAAAAAACCCCAACTTGTAGATTTGACCATCGCAGTTTTTTTATCCCTACACTTTCGAAATTTAAGGGGTATATTTAAAGGGTTAGAAATTTTACATCACACCATTTAGTACCCTTTTTTACCCTATGTCCCAGGCTGGAGGGTTTGATGCTGCTGATTTACCCCTTTATCACCCTTTTTTCCCACCCTTTTTTTGACGAGGGGGATGAAAAAAGGGGATATTTGGGGTTTGGGAAAAGGGGAATTTTTGGGTTACAAAAGGGATATTTTTTAAGGGTAGAAAAAGGGTAAACAGTATTTTATTTCCCCACAAATACCCTTTTTCTTTCCCTTTTTCACCCCCTTCTTTTCTAAAAAGGTTTTTAGTTTTAACCGTCCCAAACCCGTAGATTGACCATCAGCGATTTTTTTCTCCACAAAAGCCCTCGGGAAATTAAAAATTAAACATAAGGGGGGGAAACTACTTAGCCCCCCAGTTAGTTTAGGTTACGTAACCCCAAAGCCCCCGGGTTTGTTAGGGAACCCAGCAGGGGACGGTTGGGGGACGACCCCCCAAGTTAGGTTCCCGAAAAAATATTTGGTTTAAAAGGAGTATCTGTTATCCCTGCCCCTTTTTACTGATTTCGAGAAATTTAGATTTAAATTTACAACACGGGAACCGGGCCCCCACGGGCCCCACCCAAACCCTGAACCCAAAACCTGCCCTGCAATGCCCTTAAACCCAAAACCCAATCTTTTGAACCTTTGGGTAACCCCTCCCTTTGTAACCCAAACCTGCCCTGCAATGCCTTACCAATACGCCATCTAGTGAACCTTGGATACCACTCCCTAGTAACCCAAACCTGCCCTGCAATGCCTTACCAATACGCCATCTAGTGAACCTTGGATACCACTCCCTAGTAACCCAAACCTGCCCTGCAATGCCTTACCAATACGCCATCTAGTGAACCTTGGATACCACTCACTAGTAACCACAACCTGCCCTGCAATGCCTTACCAATACACCATCTAGTGAACCTTGGATACCACTCACTAGTAACCCAAACCTGCCCTGCAATGCCTTACCAATACACCATCTAGTGAACCTTGGATACCACTCACTAGTAACCACAACCTGTAGTAATGATAAAAGTAACGCCATTTATTATTTCTTTCTTTCTTTCAATGATGCGTCTGTATCTATTACGCTTATAAATCACGTATCCTTTCTTAGATCTTTCATTTTCTTGACTTATTCATCGATGCATTTGCTATCAATGTTTTACCTCACCAAAAGTAATGATATAATTAACGCCATTTATAGTTTACTAGCCGCAAAGCCGCCCTCCGGGCGGACTTTTTGGCTAACTCCTGCGGAGGGCTATTGGTGGGCCTTCGGCCCACCACCTGTGTTTGGTGGGCCTTCGGCCCACCAAACATGGACTCTCCAGATAGCCCCTTCTAACTTTCCTGAAATCATGGATGTAGAAATGTATGTATTCCCCCCACCCATTCACTCACCCATTACCCATCACCCCCCACCCATTCACTCACTCATTACCCACACCCCCCACCCATTCACTACCCATTACCCATCACCCCCACCCATTCACTCACCCATTACCCATCACCCCCACCCATTCACTCACCCATTACCCATCACCCCCACCCATTCACTCACCCATTACCCATCACCACCCACCCATTCACTCACCCATTACCCATACCCCCCACCCCTCACTCACCCCTTACCCATCACCACACACCCATCACTCACCCATTACCCATCACCCCCCAAACCCCTCACCCCCCACCCATTCACTACCCATACCCCACACCCATTACCCATCACCCCACCCATTCACTCACCCATTACCATCACCCTACATCAAGGCTTCCTCAATTCTCGCAACCCACTTTTGTTTTCACAATTCTCGCTAATAGGCTGCTAAAAAAAAAAAAAAAAAAACAGTGATCGGATCATCTCATAAGTAGGCTTATGACCTTCCCCTGGTCAACCCGGTTCCAAAAATGTGCCATATGAGGTGTTTGCGCCACGGGGGGCGGAACCTATACCACACACACACACACACAGACAGACAGACAGACACACTTTCGCTTATATTATTATAGATTTATTTCTTTTAATCCGCCTAGTTCGTGCTGACGTGGCGGCGCTTTGTATAGTCAATAACCTTTTTATTTTTGGTACTTGCAAAATGTTAGATCGGATGAAAACTATTTTAATTTTTATTTCTTTTAATAATACGTCTCTCTACAACACTTATAAATCACGTATCTTTTCTTATCTTTCTTATTTTCTTAACTTATTCATCGATTCTTTTAAATCAAACCAAAGTAATGATAGAATTAACGCCATTCATACTTTATTTATTTCCTTTAATACGTCACTATCTATTACGCTTTATAAATCACGTCTCCGTTCTTATATCTTTCATTTCCTTTACAAATTCTTTCTTTTCCTTTTTCCAAATTTGTATGACCCCAAAACCACACCATAATGATATAGCAAAAGTCTTTTAAATTTACGTTTTTATCTTTTCAAGGGTTTAATATTACGTTTTAAATACACTACGCTTTAGGAATAACATATCCGTTTCTTATTTTTTTACTTTTCCCTATACAAAAACCCCATCCATTTATTTGCTATCTCCATGTCTTAGCAAACCTATAAATAGAAATTTGTTAAAAAAAAACCCCCCATTTTATATTTTATTTTTTCTATTTCGGATAGTTTATCTCCCTACAGTACGCTTATAAATCACGTATCCTTTATTACCCTTTTTTTTCCTTTTCCCTTTTTCTTCCTTTGAAATTTGTTTATTTTCATCTCCGGGTCGGGCCCTTCCTTCCCCTGAGAACGACTTACCTCCCACACACCACCGACTTGCCCGCCTGACGGGGACTGACGGCTGATTTTTTTAAAAAAAATTTTGGACCGGACTAAAAAAAAAAAAAAAAAATTTTTTTTTTTTTTTTTTTTTTTTAAAAAAAAAAAGGGAAAAATAAAAAAAAACCCCGGAGGAAAGGGGAAAGAAGGAGAAAAAAAAACCCTTTTTTCCCAAAATTTTGGGGGGTTTTTTTTTTGGGGTTTTTAAGTTTGTTGTAAATTTTTTTTTTAAAAAAATAAAAAAAACCTTTAGAGAGGGGAGAGGGGTAGAGGAGAAGGAGAAAAAGGGGGAAAATAAATAAAATCCAAGGGGGAAGGAAGGCAATTTTACAAAAGAGAAGAGGAGAGGGAAGAGAGGGGAAGAGAGAGAAAACGAGATGAGAAGGAGAGATAGAGAGAGAGAGAAAAAGAGAGCAGAGAGAGAGAGAGAGGGGGGGGGGGTTAATAGTACGCTGTGGGTGGTTACGGGGAAAGAGTTAAATAGATGGGTAAAATGGATTTAAAAACCAGGGGTTTTTTAAAATAGTTTTTTGGGTTTGTGTCAGGTTATATTTCACTTTTTGTCCTCCTCTCTCTCTCTTCCTTCTCTCTCCTCTCTCTCTCTCTCTCTCTCTCTCTTTCCTCTCTCTCCTCTCTCTCTCTCTCTCTCTTTTCTCTCTCTCTCTCTCTCTAATAGTGGTAGGGTTAAAATGCATAAATAAAAAAAAGATAATAAATCCCAAAACCCAAAAAAGGAAAACCCACTAATTTTAATTTTAAAAAGGGGAAAGTTTTTTTTTTTTTTCTCTCTCCCCCTCTCCCCTTCTCTCCCCCCTCCTCTCTCCTCTCTTCTCTCCCCTCTCTCTCTCTTTTCTCCCCTTTTTTCTCTCCCCCTCTCTCTCTGGGTCTTTCTCCCCTTCTCTCTCTCTTTTTAACAGTACAAAAAAAAAAACAAATAAAAATTTAAAAAAAAAGATAGCCCAAAAATATAACTTAAACCAAAAATTTTTGAGTTAAGAAGGAAATTTGGCATTTTTTTTTTTTTTTTTAATTTTTTTTCTCTTCAAAAAATTTTTAAACCCCTTGGGGAAATTTTTTCGTCTCGATTTTCCCAAAACAGAATCAGTGTCAATCTTTTCGTTCCGCGACAGTCCCAACATGAGACAGACGCGTTCTGCAGTGTATTACAGAAAAGTTCCATTTTGACACGGAACAGATTTTTTTAAAAAAAGGGTAATGGTAAATGGTGGTGGTGGGGGTGGGGGTTTTAGGGGTTTGGTGGGGGGGGGTGGGGGGGGGAAATTTGGTGGTGGTGGGGGTGGTGGTGGGGGGGGTTTGGAGGGTTTAGGGGTGGTGGTGGTGGGGGTGGGGGTGGTGGGGGTTTGGTGGTTTTTGGGGGGGGGGGGGGGGGGGTTTTAATGGTGGTGGTGGGGGGTGGTGGTGGTGGGGGGTTTGGTGGTTTTGGTGGTGGTGGGGGTGGTTGAGGTTGGTTATGGTAGTGGTGGTGGTGGGTGGTGGTAGTGGTGGTGTGGTGGTGGTTGTGGTGGTGGTGGTGTGGTGTGGTGGTGAGGTAGTGGTGGTGGTGGGGTGGTGGTGGATGGTGTGTGGTGGTGGTGGTGGTGGGGTGGTGTGTGGTGGTGGGTGGTGCTGGTGGCGGTGGTGATGGTAGTGGTGGTGTGTGGTGGTAGTGGTGGTGGTGGTGGTGGTGGTGGTGGTGGCGGTAGTAGTGGTAAATGTGAGATTTGCTGTTTCTTTATCGTTAATTATTATTATCATTATTATCATTATTATTGTCATTGTTATTATAATTATCATTATTATTACCATACTCGTTATTACTACTACTACAAATACTACTACAATAACAACAACAACTACTACTATACTACTACTACTACTACTACACTACTACTACTACTACTTACTACTACTACTACTACTACTACTACTACTACTATTTACTACTTACTACTACTACAACAACAACTACTACTACTACTACTACTACTACTACTACTACTACTACAACTACTACTACTACAGAAAGATAAGCTGAATATCCCATTAAAGTATTCAATTTCGGGAAAGAAGGAAAGAAGAACCTATTTATTTTTTCCTTTTACGTGTGTCTCCTCTTTCCTCTCTCTCTCTCTCTCTCTCTCTCTCTCTCTCTCTCTCTCTCTCTCTCTCTCTCTCTCTCTCTCTCTCTCTCTCTCTCTCTCTCTCTCTCTCTTTTACTAGCTTCTACTACCTACTTACAAATCCTTCACTAGGCATATTAAGACAGTATTTCTTATTTCTTCTAGATTAAAGAAATATTTTGGTGTCTGATTAGTTTATTTATTAATTTATTTTATGGTTCGTGAGTTACAGAAACTGGAGAAGAAAGATGACGATTTTTTATTTTTTTATTTTGATCGGCGTTTTCTCAGCTTCCGTAAAAGTGAGCTGAAATCAGAGGGTAGCTTTGTACTTAGGATAGATAGGTTATTAAGATATAGACTAGATAGATAGATTAATAGAGTATTTTTATATATCTATGTTGCTGGGTCTTATTTCAGTTTTAGGTGCTTGCTGCTATATTTTAATGTATAGACAAAACATTTCAACCACCCTCAAAAAAAAGTCCCTCATCCCTATCATAGAGATTGTTACTGCAATATTTTATGAGAATGAATTGTGTAGGAGGGGAGGGGTACAGTAGTAGTAGTAGTAGTAGTAGTAGTAGTACCGTAGATAACACTAAAGTCGCCAGGACAACGTTTTTTTCGATGTACAGACGTGTGGTGGCGTTAATACTTACATTTCTACATCCATGATTTCAGGAAAGTTAGAAGGGGCTATCTGGAGAATATGTGTCATTTTCTGTCTTCATGTGTGTCATAGTATGGCTATACATGAACAAATTACAAAAATATCAACCGAGTGGCGACCTACACTAAGATCGCCAGCTAGTGTTTATGTTCTGAGTCCCCTACCGCCGTCGTCGTCGCGCGAAAGAAAAACAAGTAGTGAAATTTGAAACCGTCTATACTTGCAGCTACAAAGCATAACACAACGCTGAAACAGGGTAGATACACACACAGTCATGATATAAACTAAAACTACTGTGTATCATCTTCAGTGGCACATACACAGCAGTAGTGATGTTATTATTCGTAATATTTGGCGGCTGGCGACATTAATGCAGGTGGCGACTATAGTGTTATCTACGGTAGCAGTAGTAGTAGTAGTAAAAGAAGGAATGTCAGGATGAAATAAATGTTAATATGAAATAGTTAGTAGAAATAGCAGAAGTTCTCGACGAACATTAAAACATAAGAAAAATAAGAAGCTACAAGAGGCTGTGAGACCTACACGTGGTAGTTCTTGTTACTTAACACTACCTACATCCACCTTTCATCCCCATCCATTAAATTATCCAGCCTCCTTTTAAAGCTCTCTAATGACTCCGCCGCACTAACTACCCCATGACTGAGTCCATTCCACTCATATACTAATGATGAATAATGTGAAACTGATGATGATGATAGCAGTAGTAGCAGTAGTAGTAGTAGTGTTGGCTGTTGTTATTGTTGTTGTAGGATCAGTAGTAGTAGTAGTAGTAGTTGTTGTTGTAGGAGTGTAGTAGTAGTAGTAGTAGTAGTAGAAATAATAGTAGTAGTAGTAGTAGTAGTAGTTGTAGTAGTAGTAGTAGTAGTATTGGTTGTTGTTATTGTTGTTGTAGGAGCAGTAGTAGTAGTAGTTGTTGTTGTTGTTGTAGGAGTAGTAGTAGTAGTAGTAGTAGAAGAAATAATAGTAGTAGTAGCAGTAGTAGTAGTAGTAGTAGTAGTAGTAGTAGTAGTAGTAGTAGTAGTAGCAATCATCTCACACACTATCATCATTCACCACCACTCACACTCAGTATAAATAAAAGAGGGTATAATAAAAAAAAGTCTAGGGTATAATTAAAAAAGGGTATATAAAGAACGGCCGCATGCTTCTACCTTTCCACAGTTTTCTCAACAGCGAGTCATAAGCGCGGGTGAAGTGCGTCGCGCTGAGAAGGAACAGAGAGGAGTTGGGGTTACTGCTTTTATAGTTATATTTATACATTTCCTTTAGTACTTAAGTTCATTCCCTTATGTCTGTATATTATGTTGTTGTTGTTATTCCTATATGCCTTCGGGTGAGAATACAATTATTATTATTATTGTTATTATTGTTATTATATACCACCCAGAAGTTTTAGTCCACCATTAAAATATCCGTTTTCTTCAGTTTCTTGACGGTAACCTTATTTTACAGTGACTTCTATTTTCTAACTCAACATCATTTTCATAACATTTCCAGGGAGAGTAGGCCTAGTATTAAAATTGTATCAGAAAAGGGAGAGTTGTCATCCTAATAAAAAGGAAAAAACGCAGTCTCTATAATGGCTATGTAAGAGATATATAAAATTAGAATAGTAACTCATGCATGTATACATCTATATCGACCTATATTAAGCTAGGAATAAGCTACCTACATATTCCTGTTAAGTCAAAGATAGTTTTCAGTAGTCCAGCTGAAGCTCCTGACTGTAAAACTCATAAGAACTCAACAATAATGTCAAAACAAAAAAAATTATAATAAAAAAAAAAAATTGGAGAGATCGCAATTGCCGCGGAGTTTGCCACGAAGTCAGACCCTTGACCGCATTAACGCGCCCTTGAGAACGCTACATGCAGAGCTTCCTGGAATAAAAAGAAACTAAAGAAACGGGTGGCGGGGTTTTAATAGTGGGGCAGGATCCAGTGTGTGATTTCTCAATGCAATACTGATGGCGTTTTCCGGGACTCTCTCTCTCTCTCTCTCTCTCTCTTCTCTCTCTCTCGCTCTCTCTCTCTCTCTCTCTCTCTCTCCTCTCTCTCTCTCTCTCTTTTTAAATAATACTATTATCTATACTATTTACCAGGTTCTCTCTCTCTCTCTCTCTCCTCCTCTCTCCTCTCTCTCTCTCTCTCTCTTCTTCTCTCTCTATTCTCAGTCTCTCTCTCTCTCTCTCTCTCTCTCCTCTCTCTCTCTCTCTCTCTCTCTCTCTCTCTCTCTCTCTCTCTCTCTCTCTCTCTCTCTCTTTTTTAAATATATACTATTATCTAAACTATTATACCAGGTTCTCTCTCATATACGAACCTTCCCTATTTTCATTATCATCTTTCTCTCTCTCTCCTCTCTCTCCTCTCTCCTCTCTCTCTCTCTCTCTCTCTCTCTCTCTCTTCTCTCTCTCCCTCTCTCTTCTTCTCTCTCTCTCCGCCCTCTCCTCTCTCTCTCTCGTTTTCTGACTCTCTCTCTCTCTCTTTTTCTCTCTCTTGCTTTCCCTCTCTCTCTCCTGTCTCGTCTCTCTCTCTCCTCGTCTCTGGCTCTTTCTCTTCTCTTCCTTCTCTCTCTGTACCTTTTAGTATCGCTTCATAGGTCCTCTTCAACTTCGTCTCCTTATGTTGCCCTCACACCATAGCGATCACCAGTTGCGTATGGTTGCGAATAAAAAATAGTGGTCATAAGTTCCGAACGCAACGCACACGCAACTAATAGGTTTTATAGGTTTGAAGTACGCAGCAAGCACGCAGGTGATCGCAGACACACGCAGAGTAAGTTCGGAAATTTTGAACATGTTCAATAATTCTCTGCGAATGCCTGCGATCAATTTATACGCAACAGGGACGCTACGCACGCAACACGATCGCAACAAGTACGCAACAGGTACGCAACTCATAAGTTATGAACGCAGGTGATCGCAGGTCCAAATTTGAGGAATCTGGCCAGGTTTTGGTACCGTACATGTTGCGAATGTGTTGCGTACCTGTTGCGATTATGTTGCGATCGTGTTGCGTGCCTGTTGCGATCCTGTTGCATGTGTAGCGCACCCCCAACCTATTGTGCTTATTCCCAGCGTATCCCCAACCTATGCCCTGCGTATCCAACCTATTTAGTTGCGTGTGAGTTGCGTGTTAGTTGCTACTACATGCTGTTGAGAAATGGTATAAATAGTGAGCCTTTTCTAGATCCGTGTCAGTTGTTGGTGGTAGAAAATACTGAATCGGCTCCGCTTTATAGGCACCCACACGCAACTCACACGCAACCCATAGGTCGAATAGGTTACAAATTGACAAAATTGTTGATTTCGGTTGCGTTTGGTGCGTATACAAGTATATTTTGACACGCAACTCCTAGGTTTCAGCATACGCTATGGTGTGAGGGCACCATTAGGTAGTTAACAGACTAGTCAACTCTTCCCTTGGTTATTCGATCAGTGACGTCACAGTGACGTCGCCCCGCCACTCCCGCAGCCACGTAAAAGAATAGGCCCCAGACATAACTACGTCACGGTTTCTTTACATCGGTGCATTGTGGGGATAAGGCGGGGTCGCCGCGGGTGGACCTACGAAGGGAAAACTACGGCGATGGAAGAATTTCGAGTTATTTTGCGCGAAATTGATATTCCAGGTGCTATATTACTGTGCTCTGTTCTCGCTGACAACACTATAGAGAAGACCTGAGGTAATGGCTGATGTGCAGAGGCTTCTAAACCAAGAAAACAGAGTCATAACAGAGCCTCGTCAAAAGGTAAGCAACTGGTAGGTACGTAATGTGTCCCTACCACTTGCTTACTTCTTATTGAGACTCTGCTGTGACTGTTTTCCTGGCTTAGAAGCCTTTGCACATCAACCATCACCTCAGGTCTTCTCTATGTTGTCAGCGAGCACGGAAATATAGCACCTGGAATATCAATTTTGCCCAAAACAACTCGAAATTTTTTCATCGTCGTAGTCTTCTCTTTGTAGGCTGTACTGTACATATTCATGGTTATGATAGTATTAAAATATCTTATTAATTGAGTTTCTTTTGTTCTTTCCTCATAATAAGTAGTGGTACATCATTGTTTAAGTGTTACTTGACGAGCCAATGAATACTCTTGAGTCTATACCAACATCACCAACCTTTGCTTTGATTTATGTTATTACTCCATCCATAAACAAGTTGCATAACCACGGTGACATTACCCATCCTTGCCTCATGGTACCTGGTACTGTCGTCTACCGATATTTTTATCCCTACACAAATCGGGAAAACTCGCCGACGGTAATGGTTAGGTTAGATTTTGCTTTGCTTTATCGTATTACTCCATCCATAAACAAGCTGCATAACCACGGTGACATTACTCATCCTTGCCTCATGATACCTGGTACTCTCGTCTACCGAAATGCTCGTCCCTACATAAATCGGGAAAACTCGCCGACGGTAATGGTTAGGTTAGGTTATTGTTAGGCTAGGTAAAGGTCAGTTAGGTTAGGTATTCATAATCACAGGTAAAAGCTTATTAGTTAATATATAATAATAGTTATACATACATACTCCACTCCATACACACTCTTTAACCCTTCAATACATCCCACAGTCCCTCCCAGTCTACTTTGTCATATGCTTTGGTATTAGTCCAGATGAACACCGAACTCACTTTGGTGGACGAAACTATTTTTTTCTGGTGTTTTTATGTGTTTTGAATGAATCTGCTACCGTAGATAACAGTGAAGTCGCCACCTACAGTGAAGTCGCCAGGCGCCAAATATTACGAATTATAGCATTACTACTGATTTTTATGTGCCACTGAAGATGTTACACAGTAGTTTATATCATGACTATAATCTACCCTGTTTCAGCGTTGTTTTATGCTTTGTATCTGCAAATATAACTGTTGCGCATTTTACTTCTCACGTTTTTCTTCGCGCGATGACAGACAGTAAACAATAGCTTTTCGGGCGACAGGACACAGACTTGCCAGATCTTTCAAACTTGAATAGAATTTATTTTCACGTTGGCAGAGAAATTTTTATATATCCAAGCATCTTCCGCAGCTAATATATATAGAGACTTGTTTTACTTTACCTCTAATTTACCTGAATTCTCCAGAGTGGCGACTCAACTGTTGGGTTAAAATACTAGCTGGCGACTTTACTGTAGTAGGTATAGTGAGGTCGCCACTCGGTTTTATGTTTGTAATTTGTTCATTTATAGCCCTAATATGACACAGATGAAGACACAAAATGACACAGACTTTCCAGATAGACCCTTCTAACTGTCATGAAATCATGGATGTAGAAATGTAACTATTAACGCCACCACACGTCTGTAAATAACAAAGAAACGTAGAACTGGCGACTTCACTGTTATCTACGGTAACCATTTCTGTTGCAATTTTTTTGTTTGTTTTTTGTTTTAGGCAAAGGTTGGTTTTTTTTTTTTTTTATATATATAGTTAGGTAAAGGTTAGGTTAGGTATGGGTTAGGATAGGTATAGGTAAAGGTTAGGTTAGGTTTAGGTTCAATTTTCTTTCTTTCATTTTTGCAAAAAAAAAAAAATTGCGACGGAAACGGACAGAAACGGGAGCTCCGAATAATGTGCGCTGAGACGCACGTCTCAAGGTCAGTGACGTCATCACTGCTCCAGCAATGTGGTGGTTGCGGGGAGCCTGTGTTCACATTACACCGGCAGGAAGTGATGTCACTGTGACGTACTGTGAGTCACTGATGACAAGATGCACTTAGACGGTTTATGGAACTGTCGCTGATGGGAATTCTCGACCGAAACAACAAACTAGAACTCTCGTCGACGTGAAAATTTAACCTAACCTGGACAATGGCACCTAATCTAACCTAACTGATCAAGCTAACGACAGTATTTCATCCCTGAATGCAGAAACACGGGTAACACTTGATTAAATGTATATATTGGGTCCTGTAATATCAAGAATTGGAACACTCGACGACGGCGGCGAGAGCTCCGATCGGCGACAGTTCCGGGTCTCCCTTCACACATTCCATAATCAAACCACGATAGCGCCATTAATTTAATTATTGGCGTTATCGTGAAATTTGACCACGATAAACGCCGATCACGATAGCCTCGCACCAATGTCACGATGTCTATAAGTATGTATCATGACGGTCGTAAGATGGTCACGATGGAGTCATGATAGCAGTAAGACTACGTCAGTCAAGAATGGAAAATCAACGGTCATTTCGTCGTCACGATAAAGCTACGATAACCACGATAGTGCCACGACGGTGCCACGACGGTGCCACGAACGTATCACGATAGCGTCAAGAGCTATACCAACATGCCTCACCAGGCATTCGTAGGTCTATCGTGACGCTATCGTGACTCTATCATGACGCAATCTTCGTATTCTTAGGGTTATCGTGACGCCTTCCTAGGACAATCGTGACATATTATTAGCTCTATCGTGACTCATATCCTTGCGTTTATCGTGACGCATTATGCATATTATTAGGGCTATCGTGACACACTGTAACGGTTTTTCTCATGACACCTTGTCACGATAGACATACGACGATCACGATAGTGTCACGAAGCTGCTACATAGATAACGATAGACTTACGATAGTGCTGCGTTGGGTACAAAAATCGGGGAGCTTCCCGATTTTTTAGTGTACGCACTAACTTTTCGTGGCCTCGGCCGAGTGCGTCACGAGCGTCACGTCACGATCGGTCACGATGGACCCATAACCAGGACCATGACGGCGCTGCGCATTGCATTGTTGGCGCGATCGTGGTTCCATTATGGAATGTGTGACCGGGGCTTTAATTAACAATCTTGTCAACTCTTCCCTTAGCTATTTCACTTGGGATCCTAATTCATAAGATAAGAGTGTTTATGGAACTGTCGCCGATGGGAATTCTCGCCGAAACACCAACCGAGAACTCTCGCCGACGTAGTAATTCCAACCTAACCTTATGCATCAAGGCTACTGCTGGCTGTTTGGCATCAAGCTACTGCTGGTATTTCATCCCTGAATGCAGAAACACGGGTAAAACCTGATTAAATGTAAATATTGGGTCCTGTAATATCAATAATTGGAACGCTCCCCGACGGCGGCTAGAGTTCCAGTCGGCGACAGTTCCAGGTCGATGAAGTCGATGAAGTCGATGAAGTGTGGGGGTAACACCTTGGTATCGGTGATTTTATTCTGATTCTTGAAGTGTTGTGGTGTTTGTTGCTTGATCACCCCGTTTTGTGCTTATACTTGTAAATGTTATTTTGAAATGTCTTGGTTTTCTTGCTAATCAATGTTCTTGCTGTTTCCTTGTTTTGCACATCAGTAACAAAGTTTGTTTCTTCACATCTGCATCCTGTTCATCTGCTAGGAGTAAAAATGTTGCAAGTTTTACATCATTTGTCAGTGTGTTGTCTTGTAGAAAGTTTAAGTTTTTCCTGATGTCTTTATATTCCTCGCAGTGTAATAGGAAGTGTTCTAAAGTTTCATCCTGTCCAGTGTTACATGTCGTGCATGCTGTGTTCCCGTGGGTGTGTCTGTTCCTGTAGTTTAGTTTCAGTGTGTTGCTTCTGCATCTTATCAAAATTGTAGTGAATTCATCATTATCATAAAAGTCTATTTCTTTGATGTGTGTTTTGTATGTTCTGTAAAGTCCAAGTGTCTCTTTTTCAAAAAGTTCTGCTTTCCATTTCTTGGTATCATGTTCTTTTAATTTGTCAGTTATTTCTTGTTGTGTTTTCATACTAAGTTGGTATATGTTGGTATTAAGCTCTTTTAAATAACTGTTGACTGTTTTGGTCCAGTAATCTTTCCCATTTTCTAGTCTTTGTAGCAAGCATCGTTTCAGTAGATCATTTGTGGAGTGGGCCATAATGTATCTTATGTATGAGAGTTTAGCTTTTGCATCTCTGGTTTTCATCAAAGATGATCCAATTTCTCCTTTAAGGAAACTGTTTGGTGTGTATTTGGGGGCTCGTAGTATTGTTCTGAAAGCTTTGTTCTCTGTTGTTTGGAGTTTTTCTAGGTTGTTACTGTTGTATGGTATGATGCCTTGACAGTAGAGAAGCTTGGGTAACACCACTTGTTTCCAGTATGTTTTTCCAATGAGGACCCTGTTGGTGCTTTTTGCCACTACTGCTGCTGTTACATTACTCAACCTATGGGCTTCCTTTAGGGTTTCTTTCTTGAATTGATCAAAGCATCTTCTTTTGTTGGTGATATTTATCCCCAAGTATTTTATTTCCTTTGTTATTTTGATATCACAGAGATTATCAAGAGCTGTTTCATGGTTGTAAATCATTATATGGCTTTTGTCTTTATTCATCTCCAGGCCACTTGCTCTTGCTGCTTCGATGAGTGTCAATGTCATGTTTAGGGCATCTGATTCACTTTGTGCTAAAATAAGGCCATCATCTGCATAAAACAATGCAGGGATAAAGCATATCTCATCTTTGAATCCAATATTTGTTTGGTTCAGGTGTAGGATGATGATATATGTTATCATTAAGAACAGTGATGTTGAACCATTGCAGCCTTGCCTTATTCCGCTGGTGACATCCATGTTTGTCACGATCTCATTGTTTAGATACAGGATGGTCTTGTCATTTAGGTATATGTCACTTATGACGTCAATTATGTGTGGATGTATCCTGAACTTTTTTAGGCATTCTATTAGGGGCTTTCTTTTCACACTGTCAAAGGCTTTCTTGAAATCTATAGCGATGGTTATTAATGGTCTCTTCATCTTGAAAGACTGTTCGATGCAGTAGTTTAAAAGAAACAGGTTGTCTTCGATGCGTCTTTTCTTTGTAAATCCAGCTTGTATTTCATTATCTTGTTGATTTTTGTGCATGTGATTGTCTATTTTGCTTCTCAGTATGGCCATCAACAATTTGTAGGAAGAGTTGAGCAGGGCGATGGGTGGTAGATCACTTACTCTAGGTTTGTTCTTTTTGTCTATCATTATAGTTTTTGATAATTTCCATTTTTGAGGTAGGCTACAGTTCCACTTGTTAATATGTTGTCAAAACATGTTTTGATGGTGTTCGTAAAGATTTTACTGTCTGCCAGGGTTTTAAAAAGTTCTCCTCTCATAGCATCTGGTCCTGTAGCTTTGTTGTTTTTTATTGCCTTGAGAGCATGTTGTATCTCATTTTCTTGAAAGTTTGGTTGTTCCATGTTAGTGATCATTTGCAGTGGTTGGGCTGATATTGTATCATAATGTTCTAGAAGGTGTGTTGGCAGACTTATTTGTCGTTCATTGATGAGCAGCTGTACTGTAACCGTGTCTGTTTGGTAAAAACTCGTTACGTAGTTTTGTCGTTCATTTAGGTTCCACGTTTCGTCTATTCTGTTTGGCTGCTTTTGGTACACTCCTTCCCAGTAATGGTGGAGCTTGGTCTTGATCTCTGCCTTTGGAATCTCTATTGTATTTTCATAAAGAGTCACAGATTTCTTTGTATTTTCAATTCCTCTTAAGTCATTTATTTGCTTCCACAGTTTCTTATTTGAATGTTTGTCTTGTTTAATCTTTTCAGTAATTATTCTTTCATGTTTTGCTATTGCCATTTTAATTTCCTCTTTAACTTGTAGTTTCTGTTTTGTATACATTTGCTCTAGTCTCTCTTTTTCTTCTTGTGTTGTAGCTCTCCTTGCCTGGCTATTAAATTCCTTCCTTTTCTTTATTCCTTGCTTTATGTTTTTTGTTATCCAGATGGGCTCGGTCTCTTGGCTGTGTTTTGTAGTTCTCTTGAAGGATGTCTTTGTTAGGTGTTTTTGCGCTGACTGGTTCATGATTTCTTCCAAGTCTTTTATATTAGTTATTGGCTTATTCGGATATGTTAGTCGTGTTTCAACTTCTTTAATATATTCTTCGCAGTGTTCCTCTTTGAAGCTTGTGACTGTAATTTTTATTGAATTTTCATCTTGAAATTTCTGTTGTTGTCCACTGTTTACTTTGAAGTTAATTTCCAGCAGGTTGTGGTCGGAAAGGTCGTAAAGCTCTTTATTTTCGTCTATTTTCATGTTTATGAATTGGGTCATGTACTTATGATTTACTAGATTACCAGTAGATTACTGATTGCTAGATCTATTGCACTTTGTATACCATTTTGACATCTTGTCATCACTCCTGAACATTCCATTGTTCCATTTAGAATAGTATAGTCAAGTTCTTCTACCATCTCTATTGTGATTTCTCCATTTTTATTCAGCGGTTGTGGTCCTAAGAATCCAAGATGACTGTTAAAGTCACCTAGGATTATCACATGTTTGTTATGAATTCTGTTTGCTATATCTATAATTTCCTTCTTGATATTCACATTTCTCTGGGCATTTGTGCATGAACAATATACCAGTATGAGGCACACGTCCATTGCTCCTATTTTAATACTAATTTTGTAATACATTTTTGTCCCTTGTCGTCATCTTTTCCATCTTGACGCTATCTTTTCTATAGACTAATTTCAGACCTCCTCCTTTTTTATCATTCATCTCTCTATAGGAGCTTAGGGTCTCAAATTGTTCTGAAAAATCTATTTTGCTGTAATTTTCTTGAGTTTCTGTAAGGCATAAAATATCGCATTTGTGTTTAATAAGTTTTTCTAATTCAAATCTTTTAAAGTTTGTTAACCCTTGTACATTTAGTAGTATGTATGTAAGTTTTTGCACTTGTCAATTTTCCTGGCGTAATTGGTCGGTTTCTCTCTTTTTGTGAAGCATTCCTTTCCTGTAATCAATATACCAAGTAAAGTCTCCTTGGTCTCGCTTGTCTTTCAATTCCATTCTAAGCTGGTAAGCTTTTTCTCTCTGTGACTTTGTCATGTCACTTGATATAGATATGGATTTTATGTCTTCATCTCTGGCATTCCTCAGTTTTTTGGCCCGTTTTAAAATACTGAATTTACTGGAAGTCTCTCTGAGTTTAACTAGGACTGGTCTGTCCTTACCTCTGGTTTGGGTTCCTAGTCTCCTTGTCTCGGTGATTACAACATCTCTCACCTCCAGGACCTCTGTGAAGATCTTGGTGCAAGTCTCCACATCACTCGCCCTTGTGGTTTCTTCTGTGTTCTTTTCTTTTAATCTGTAGAGAACAAGGTTATTTTTCCTACTATTTCTATCCTCTCCTTCTTTCAGCTCCTCCATGATCTGGGTTTTAAGTGTGCTTACAATATCCTGGGTGTCTTCTAATTTTTGCAGTCTTTCTTCGTGTTTCGCCAGGCTTGCCTTCAGCTCTTTGTTATCTTTCCGCATTTCTTTGAAGAGTTGAAGCCTTTCTCTCACTCCTTGTGAGCAGGACCTGCAGCACCATATGTATTTAGGCTTCATAAAGACTTTATAGTCATCCAGATCTACTTGATCACAGCCTGCATGTAGGTATGTGCATATTCTCCGATTTCACGCTTGACAACTTTGTCAACATTTCAGCTCAGCCCCGTTTTCTTTTCATCGAAATTGGCAAAATTTAGCGCAAAAGTTGTGTTGTGAACCCCCTAAGAAATCAGTTTTTTGTGTGTTTTCCTGTGATTGCACGAGCTTACACATGATTTGATGACGTAGTATACACATTGACCCTCAACTCGTTGCAGAAACAATTCTCGAAAATTCTCGGAACATTTCTGAAATCACGTACATTCCGCGAAAATGGAGATGTGTTTCGTGACAGGTCGCCAAAACGCTCGTCAATTTTGCTGAAGGTGAGTGAAATCGATCTTGAAACTAATAAAATAAGTTTCTTTAGTTATTTGTCCGTCTATATGTCGAATTTGATAAGTTTTTATCGAGTAGCAACAATTTTATTAGGCTATCTGTAATCGATGTCTATGCACTGTTTTTCATTTCGTTGTTCGTTCGTTCTGTTTGTTTGTTTGGTAATTATGGAGGAGAGTTTCACGGTCGTTTTCAGAGACAACAACTACTTTTTCTTGGCCTACAATAGGTGCTTGTTCTAATGGTGCTAGTTTTATTTTGCGCAAACAAAAAAACAAAAAACAAAAAAAAATGGGAAAAAAAAAAAATGAAAAAAAAAATGAAACCTAACCTAACCTTATGTTTTAATGAACCCTAACCTAACCTGAGTGTTCTTGGCTGAGTGTTCATTATGCCAAATTTTTATCGGTCACAATCATCCTATTGCTTTTATAAGACAAAAATATGCCCAAAAGGCGAACTTCTATTTGATGTAACTTTCTTATTTTAGGTCCTAGGAGGGTCATCTTGGTGTCATTTGAAAGTTTGTTTCAAGACCTTTCCACTGATACCTCTTGCAATAGCATTTAACAACTTTGATATTTTTTGCCACATAGCTACTGCATGGTACCAGCCTAGGCAGTTATCACATTGCAGAGTGTTATCATTTGCAGTCACTTTTATATTACACTTAACACACTGGTCATAAGTTTCTATGTTAGCCTCTTCATTGCACTCTTGACACCACTTCTTACTGTCTATTGGCCTAAATAGGTTACATCTTTTGCATCGCTGCTTTCTTTTGACTTGGAGTTCCTCGGCGGAACTCGGCACTGTGTCCGGCATTGTTAACATTCTTACCGAGTCACCTTTCTCTTATAAATGTTTAGCTTTTGGGACTTCCTATGTCTTTCAAGCACTTTAAGCACTCTGTTCTTTCTTTTTGCGTTATCTTAGCGTTACTCCATGTGTTACAGATGTGTGAAACATAAGGATCAAACCAAGACACGTCCTTCCACCGCCGGTGTCAGAACGGACTCCGTTCTGGATTAGGTACCAACATGGATTTTGGGTGTCTACAGCACAGGAATACCTAAGACAGTGCTACAAATACGTTTTCTTTGTTGTGTGGCAGCGTCCGTTTTCTGCTACTTTCTGACAGTGGTGCTACGTGACAGCAATACTATTTTTTTTCTTCTGTGCGATGCGTAATAGTGAAGTGTTAGCCAGCGTGTGTGTGTAGAGTGCGTGTGTAGCGTTATTGAGTGCGTGTGTGTGTGCGGGAGGCTGGTGTGTGTGTGTGTGTGTGTGTGTGTGTGTGAAGTGTGTGTGTGTAGCGTTATGCAGCGTGTGTGTGTGTGTGTGTGTGTGTGTGTGTGTGTGAAGTGTGTGTGTGTGTAGCGTTATGCAGCGTGTGTGTGTGTGTGTGTGTATGTGTGTGTGTGTGTGTGTGTGTGTGTGTGTGTGTGAAGTGTGTGTGTGTGTAGCGTTATGCAGCGTGTGTGTGTGTGTGTGTGTGTGTGCTATGTAATGTTGTGTTACCTTTTACGTCATATTGAAGGCATGTGTTGTAGGGACTTATACCATGTGCCTACTACTACTACTACTACTACTACTACTACTACTACTACTACTACTACTACGGTAGCTATTAATTACTATTACTACTTATATCACAACGGACATTGGTGGATAAAACAGTAATACCTCCCACACACTACTACTTCTACTACCGGTACTACTTCTACTACTACTTCTACTACTACTACAACTACTACTACAACTACTACTACTACTACTACTACTACTACTACTACTACTACTACTACTACTACTACTATATATTTTTATACCTAACATTTTTTGGCACTCAAATTTTTTTGGCACTCAAAAATTCAGTTCTTTGAATTTGAAGTTCAGTTGTTTTAATTTGAGAGTGAACAGGTGTAGGCCCTACTTCTACTTCTACTGCTGCTACTACTACTACTACTACTACTACTACTACTACTACTACTATTACTATATATTTCTACCATGCAACTGCTACTACTACTACTACTACCACTACTACAACTATTATTACTACCTACTCACTCCAACTTAATCTAGCCTACCCTAAACCTTACCTAAACTAACTAAACTAAATCTAAACCGAAATCCAACCTTTTTTTCATCTATAAAAAAAACATATCTCTAACAAACAACAAAAGAATCATATACCTTTCTTCCCTTTCACACACACACACACACACACACACACACACACACACACACACACACACACACACACACACACACACACACACACCATCTATCATCTCGTCAAAACACAAGAAAAGGACATTTAAATTTACCGGCAGAAATATTTTTATTTTTTTCTTACGTTTCTCTGGCCCGGAGCCAAGGCTATGACGTCACAGTCCCGCCAGGAAAACTAGTGCGAACCTAAACCACCTATAACTAGCCATAACTAAACACCCAATTGGAGTTTTAGTTACGAAAATACTTATAATATGCTAAAATAAACCAGAATATGCAGTGTAGTACGTCAGAGAGTATGTTTTATTGTTAACCCATATGTTAGGAACCTGTTAGCCACTTCCGTATCTATTTCACCCTAATATGTTACTATGAAGGGATAAATAACATATAAGGATACATAACTAATATATCCAGTACAGATCATGTCCTTAACGTGTATGGATTCATTAAACAAGGCTGACATATGCTAAAATAGGGACATCAGATGAGGTGTTCTGGCTGTCAAACTGAAGGATATAAGGGAATTAAGGGATTCTAAGCACTATGGTTAGGATAAATAGCTAAAAATAGGGTTAAATAGGTCTATGAGAAAGGAAATCAGGTGTGAAATAAGGTAAAATAGGGCAGAACCAATTATTTCAGCTATTTCAAGGTTATGAAGCTATGGGTATGGGATGTATGGTACTACTTAAGCATGGGTTATCTAAATATTGAAGGGAATAAGGTGTAAATAGGGTTAAATAGGGTAAATAGGGGAGTGAATTGGGAGTGTTGGCAACTCCGTACGCGGAGGGATAAAGGCGCCTGAGGTAGTAATGGCGGACAAACATTGATAAATCTCTCGGCCATTTTCACCTTTTTCCCCGATACCTACTCGATTCCCGGTAACCTAAGTGAACACCATGAAACCCCAGTGTCTAAAGTGTCTCCCGTGATCCTAACCAACCCGTGAAGTGGCGTATAAAGCAGTGAAATGAGGGTTTTGCGGTGAGCAGTGAAGGGTTTTTGGGGAAGACTTTCATCCCCCGAACCAGACGTGAAGAAAAAGACAGAAAAAAAACATTGCTTCATATTGTGTTTGGTGGTGTTTTAAATACTCTTAGTGTTATTATAAGGGTCTGTAATTCACTCTTTCGACCCTTAAGGAACGTCTACATAAGGGGTGATATGAGGGACTGTGATACATAATACGGTGGACCCTTTTTTTTTTTTTTTTTTTTAAGTGCAATTTTCGTCTCAATATTCATGAAAAACTACATTCGGTGAGTAGAATTTTTTTATTTTCTCTCTCTCTCTCTCTCTCTCTCTCTCTCTCTCTCTCTTCTCTCTCTCTCTCTCTCTCTCTCTCTCTCTCTCTCTCTCTCTCTCTCTCTCATGTATACATACGTGTCAAAATGTACCCACCTGTATACATTATTTAGCTATGTATACCCACGGTTACAGGGAGTTTCGTACACAAGCTGTTTCGTACCCAGGTTTTGTTAGTTGTTTCATACACACGAATTCGGTTATATACGAATTATAGTTACGATTCGATACGGGTCAGGTATGTACGAAACTACTCAAAATCAGTGTACGAAACAACTAATAAAACCTGGGTACGAAACAACTTGTGTACGAAACTCCCTGTAACCGTATACATTATTTAATCATGTATACCCTTTCCTATGTATACTTTCCATTCATTATACATCATATATCATTATATTTATACATCCTACGTCAACCACACTTTATGTATGTATCATCATAAAACCATACATTAGCAATCATGTATTATTCTCTCTCTCTCTCTCTCTCTCTCTCTCTCTCTCTCTCTCTCTCTCTCTCTCTCTCTCTCTCTCTCTCTCTCTCTCTCTCTCTCTCTCTCTCTCTCTCTCTCTCTCTCTCTCTCTCTCTCTCTCTCTCTCTCTCTCTCTCTCATTACCAATCTAGTAATCAAATTCAACTCTGAGCTGAGTGTACGAAACGACTATGGTTTCATATAGACTACGAAAAACTTTTTGGTGTACGAATCTACTGGTGTACGAAACAACTTGTGTACGAACTGACTGCACCCATTATTATTGTATGCATTATTCACTCGGTTACCTATGAATGGTGGGTGGGGAGGAGCCTTCAACTTTACTATTATTTTACCTCTAACACGTAGAAACTATAGTGGTAGAAAGCAGTCACACAGGCAGCCTCGTTTGTCCCAGTAGGGCTGTTGCTGTCTGTTCTTCCTTTGTATTCCTTTGTATGGGGAGGCTATACATGGGTGTCTGGCTGTCATGTATGGCTGGGTGTGTGTGCGTGTATGATGTCTATATGCTTGTATTCCTGTGTGGGGTTGTGACTGTATGGGTGGGGGAAGGTTGTGGGGTGGGGGTTGGCAGGAATTGGGGTTGTAATATGAGGCTGGGTTATAATTTATTCATTAACTTATCGGGGTAAATATGCAGTTTCAACCATTACTCCCTATTGACCAAAACTCTTCTGACCTAAATACTACTACTACTACTACTAACTACTACTACTACTACTACTACTACTACTACTACTACTACTACTACTACTAATAATAATAATAATAATAATACTAATAATAATGCCCTCCCCTGCTAGTCAACTAATCTACCCTGGGCACTGATTACGTAACCTAACCTCGCCCCCCCCCCTCCCAGACCCCCCTTTGTGTTATTTTGCATTTCCGACGGCTGTTGTAGGGGTTAGACATACTCCTTATGATGAGAACGAAACTTTCAGGATACCTCAAACCACCGATCGTGTATTGACTAACTGCACTTGTACCGCTATGTGTAGATTTTCCCTATTTTTCAGGATTATGTTAACCCTTTGAGACCCAGAGCGTAATTTCCATTGTAATTTGGGTACCATTAGACGATTTTTAGTGACTATAAGCAATGTTTTATAGATATGACCTGTTTAGTATCCTTGTCCACTAACTAATTTGGTATATTCAGTTGCTTTTCGTAGTTTTATGGCTAACAACAGACGATTTTATATAGCCAAGGAAATATTTGGGTGTGAAGGGGTTAAGCTCGTAATGTCCTTTGAATACCAAGTTATCACACTGTATTTGATTTTACTATGAATATATTTATGTAGCTATGCACACTATATACAATTTCAAAGATCATAATGCTAATATGTCTATAAGGAAATGTCTTTTTTTGCTGCTATTGTGAAAATTTTAATGTTTACGCAATTTTGTGATCAGAGTATATGACCAACAGGCTTATACACCATTTTATACAATTTATTTATGTATTGACACTGATCTTGAGTGTAAGTAATATTGTTATAAGCCTTGTATTAAAGGGCTGTGAGCTTAAACCTAGACTGACATATATAAGAAAATATTAGTACCGATCTTCTTCTTCTTCTTGTGGCCTTAGTCGCTTAGTATCGCTTCATAGGTCCTCTTCCACTTCGTCTCCTCCGTTAACAAAACTTGTGGGAAAGACATTTTGATCAGTTTCTATTTTGTGTTCTGATCTCCCAACACTGCGTTAGGAACACTTTGGTGAGGTTTACAATACTTTCAGTTTCCTTTCTGTCCCCATACAGCCCTAACACCGTACACAGGGCCCCGTCTTTCTGCTCTAGCCTCCTGTCCCACTCCTCTCTGTCCCCATACAGCCCTAACACCGTACACAGGGCCCCGTCTTTCTGCTCTAGCCTCCTGTCCCACTCCTCTCTGTCCCCATACAGCCCTAACACCGTACACAGGGCCCCGTCTTTCTGCTCTAGTCTCCTGTCCCACTCCTCTCTGTCCCCATACAGCCCTAACACCGTACACAGGGCCCCGTCTTTCTGCTCTAGCCTCCTGTCCCACTCCTCTCTGTCCCCATACAGCCCTAACACCGTACACAGGGCCCCGTCTTTCTGCTCTAGCCTCCAGTCCCACTCCTTTCTGTCCCCATACAGCCCTAACACCGTACACAGGGCCCCGTCTTTCTGCTCTAGCCTCCAGTCCCACTCCTCTCTGTCCCCATACAGCCCTAACACCGTACACAGGGCCCCGTCTTTCTGCTCTAGCCTCCTGTCCCACTCCTCTCTGTCCCCATACAGCCCTAACACCGTACACAGGGCCCCGTCTTTCTGCTCTAGCTCCGTCCCACTCCTCTCTGTCCCCATACAGCCACTAACACCGTACACAGGGCCCCGTCTTTCTGCTCTAGCCTCCTGTCCCACTCCTCTCTGTCCCCATACAGCCCTAACACCGTACACAGGGCCCCGTCTTTCTGCTCTAGCCTCCTGTCCCACTCCTTTCTGTCCCCATACAGCCCTAACACCGTACACAGGGCCCCGTCTTTCTGCTCTAGTCTCCTGTCCCACTCTTCTCTGCCTAGGACTGTTACTATTGACGCTATAAGCTTTTCCCTCTGACTCCTATACTTGTTGCATTCCACAATGACATGTTCTACCTATCTAGTTTAGTTTTTATTATTTGTATACTTATGGTTAGGTTAGGTTAGGAAATAGATAGATAGATATAAGATAAGATAGATTGATAAAACAAATATAAGTATCTAGTTTTTTTATTATTTCTATTTTCTAGACATATGGTTGACCTAGCATGTGGCAATGACATTTAATTTTGACCTGTTTTAGCTGTGTGTGTGTGTCCTTGGTACTCCCTCAAGGGGGACGGACACGGCAGATCAGATCATTTGCATCTGTCCTTGCATCTCATTCTCACATCTTCCAGTCCTCTCTTACGCCCGTCAGGGTGGCAAGGTTGGTAGAGATGTGAGTTCGCAATGTGCAGCGTCCCTGTGCATTCGGTCAGCGGTTCGAGTCCGCCTAGTTCGTGCTGACGTGGCGGCGCTTTGTATAGTCAATAACCTTGTAGTTGGTACTTGCAAAGTGTCTAGATAGGATGAAAATCTTATCTTATCTTAGTCCTCTCTCTCTCTCTCTCTCTCTCTCTCTCTCTCTCTCTCTCTCTCTCTCTCTCTCTCTTCTCTCTCTCTCTCCTCTCTCTCTCTCTCCCTCTCTCTCCCTCTCTCTCTCTCTCTCTCTCTCTCCTCGTCTCATCTCTCTCTCTCTCAGAAAATAAGAAGTACAAGAGGCCGTGAGACCTACACGTGGTAGTTCCTGTTACTTAACACTACCTACATCCACCTTTCATCCCCATCCATGAATTTATCTAGCCTCCTTTTAAAGCTCTAATGACTCCGCACTAACTACCTGTCTACTGAGTATACTATTGCACTATCTAGCCTCCTTTTAAAGCTCTAATGACTCCGCACTAACTACCTGTCTACTGAGTCCATTTCAATCATTCACCACCCTATTTGTGAACCAGTTTTTCCCTATTTCTTTTTTAAATTACGCTTTTCCAGCTTGAATCCGTTACTTGTACTTCTCTCTCTCATCTCTCTTCTCGCTCTCCTACCCCTCTCTCTCGTTCTCTTCACTCTCTCTCTCTCTCTCTCTTTCTCTCTCTCTCTCTCTCCTCTCTCTCTTCTCTCTCTCTCTCTCTCTCTCTCTCTCTCTCTCTCCTCTCTCTCTCTCTCTCTCTCTCTCTCTCTCTCTCCTCTCTCTCTCCTCTCTCTCTCTCCTCTCTCTCTCTCTCTCTCTCTCTCTCTCTCTCTCTCTCACATACACACACGCACACGCACACGCAATCACGATCAAAGAAGGGGTCATCCATTCACACTTCCAACATCATATGACCTTATCTGACCTTACTGACATCTCGAACAAGGTCATGAAATGGTAAAACAATACAGTGGCATAAAATAATGGGTTAAATTAGCTTGGAAATGGGTTATATAAGGTGACATGGTGATGGGGCAAGGGTTAGGTAACATTTCCATTAGTATATATTTGTTTTCAATTTCTGTTATTCCTCAAGTCTCTGGTGATAGAGAGACCCTTTTGTAAACAGTGTAGTAGTGTACAAACATTGAATTCGTTTAAGGGGATTAATTTTTAAGTCATATTAGGTGAAGCCAGGTTAATGCAAGCCTTGGAGCATATCAGACTGGTAAGGGACGTGGTGAAGAATGCGATGGAGGCACGATCGATTTGGGCACGTGAAGAGGAGAGAAGGTGGTGAGGCATTGGGGAGAGCTGTTGGAGTGGAAGTGCCAGGTGTGAGTAAGGAGATGGAGGTGGTTTGGGCACGTAAAGAGGAGAGAAGGTGGTGAGGCATTGGGGAGAGCTGTTGGAGTGGAAGTGGCAGGTGAGAGTAAGGAGATGGAGGTGGTTTGGGCACGTGAAGAGGAGAGAAGGTGGTGAGGCATTGGGGAGAGCTGTTGGAGTGGAAGTGCCAGGTGAGAGTAAGGCGATTGAGGTGGTTTGGGCACGTGAAGAGGAGAGAAGGTGGTGAGGCATTGGGGAGAGCTGTTGGAGTGGAAGTGCCAGGTGAGGGTAAGGAGATGGAGGTGGTTTGGGCACGTGAAGAGGAGAGAAGGTGGTGAGGCATTGGGGAGAGCTGTTGGAGTGGAAGTGCCAGGTGAGAGTAAGGAGATGGAGGTGGTTTGGGCACGTGAAGAGGAGAGAAGGAGCTGAGTACATTGGGGAGAGCTGTTGGAGTGGAAGTGCCAGGTGAGAGTAAGGAGATGGAGGTGGTTTGGGCACGTGAAGAGGAGAGAAGGTGGTGAGGCATTGGGGAGAGCTGTTGGAGTGGAAGTGCCAGGTGAGAGTAAGGAGATGGAGGTGGTTTGGGCACGTGAAGAGGAGAGAAGGTGGTGAGGCATTGGGGAGAGCTGTTGGAGTGGAAGTGCCAGGTGAGAGTAAGGAGATGGAGGTGGTTTGGGCACGTGAAGAGGAAGGTGGTGAGGCATTGGGGAGAGCTGTTGGAGTGGAAGTGCCAGGTGAGAGTAAGGAGATGGAGGTGGTTTGGGCACGTGAAGAGGAGAGAAGGTGGTGGGGCATTGAGAGCTTGGAGTGGAGGCGGTGAGTAAGGATGGAGTGTTGGACGTAAGAAGAGAGTAATTGGAATTGGGTGAAGCCAGGTCGCCGTCCACTGGTCAGGCCAAGGAAGACATGGAGGCAGTGTGTTGAAGAGGATCTGGCAGCATTGAAGAAGTTGAGGCAATGGATAGAGATAGTTGGAAGTGTATCATCGGCCCTCTAACCTCATAGCGGGAAAATCTGATGTTAAAACAGAAATAATAATAATAATAATAATAAGAAGAAAAAACTAGATTTAAACCCACCTATGTTTTGTTTAGGTAATCTGAGGTTGTATTTTTGAGGTAAAACCTTATAGAAGACAGGTAGATAGATGTAGTGTTTTTGAGGTAGAAGCTTATAACAGGCAGGTAGATAGATGTAGTGTTTTTGAGGTAGAAGCTTATAACAGACAGGTAGATAGTTGTAGTGTTTTTGAGGTAGAAGCTTATAACAGACAGGTAGATAGATGTAGTGTTTTTGAAGTAGAAGCTTATAACAGACAGGTAGATAGATGTAGTGTTTTTGAGGTAGAAGCTTATAACAGACAGGTAGATAGATGTAGTGTTTTTTAGGTAGAAGCTTATAACAGGCAGGTAGATAGATGTAGTGTTTTTTAGGTAGAAGCTTATAACAGACAGGTAGATAGATGTAGTGTTTTTGAGGTAAAAGCTTATAACAGACAGGTAGATAGATGTAGTGTTTTTGAGGTAGAAGCTTATAACAGGCAGGTAGATAGATGTAGTGTTTTTTAGGTAGAAGCTTATAACAGACATGTAGATAGATGTAGTGTTTTTCAGGTAGAAGCTTATAACAGGCAGGTAGATAGATGTAGTGTTTTTGAGGTAGAAGCTTATAACAGACAGGTAGATAGATGTAGTGTTTTTGAGGTAGAAGCTTATAACAGACAGGTAGATAGATGTAGTGTTTTTGAGGTAGAAGCTTATAACAGACAGGTAGATAGATGTAGTGTTTTTGAGGTAGAAGCTTATAACAGACAGTAGATAGATGTAGTGTTTTTGAAGTAGAAGCTTATAACAGACAGGTAGATAGATGTAGTGTTTTTGAGGTAGAAGCTTATAACAGGCAGGTAGATAGATGTAGTGTTTTTTAGGTAGAAGCTTATAACAGACAGGTAGATAGATGTAGTGTTTTTGAGGTAGAAGCTTATAACAGACAGGTAGATAGATGTAGTGTTTTTCAGGTAGAAGCTTATAACAGACAGGTAGATAGATGTAGTGTTTTTGAGGTAAAAGCTTATAACAGACAGGTAGATAGATGTAGTGTTTTTGAGGTAGAAGCTTATAACAGACAGGTAGATAGATGTAGTGTTTTTGAGGTAGAAGCTTATAACAGACAGGTAGATAGATGTAGTGTTTTTGAAGTAGAAGCTTATAACAGACAGGTAGATAGATGTAGTGTTTTTGAGGTAGAAGCTTATAACAGGCAGGTAGATAGATGTAGTGTTTTTTAGGTAGAAGCTTATAACAGACAGGTAGATAGATGTAGTGTTTTTGAGGTAAAAGCTTATAACAGACAGGTAGATAGATGTAGTGTTTTTGAGGTAGAAGCTTATAACAGGCAGGTAGATAGATGTAGTGTTTTTTAGGTAGAAGCTTATAACAGACAGGTAGATAGATGTAGTGTTTTTGAGGTAGAAGCTTATAACAGACAGGTAGATAGATGTAGTGTTTTTGAGGTAGAAGCTTATAACAGACAGGTAGATAGATGTAGTGTTTTTGAGGTAGAAGCTTATAACAGGCAGGTAGATAGATGTAGTGTTTTTCAGGTAGAAGCTTATAACAGGCAGGTAGATAGATGTAGTGTTTTTCAGGTGAAGCTTATAACGGCAGTAGATAGATGTAGTGTTTTGGGTAGAAGCTATAACAGCAGGTAGATAGATGTAGTGTTTTTGAGGTAAAAGCTTATAACAGACAGGTAGATAGATGTAGTGTTTTTGAGGTAGAAGCTTATAACAGACAGGTAGATAGATGTAGTGTTTTTGAGGTAAACTTATAACAGACAGGTTAGATAGATGTATTTGAGGTAGAAGCTTTAAAAGGCAGTAGATAGATGTAGTGTTTTGAGTAGAAGCTTATACAGAGTAGATAGATGAGTTTTTCAGGTAAAGCTTTTAACAGGCGTAGATAGATGTAGTGTTTTTCAGGTAGAAGCTTATAACAGACAGGTAGATAGATGTAGTGTTTTTCAGGTAGAAGCTTATAACAGGCAGGTAGATAGATGTAGTGTTTTTGAGGTAGAAGCTTATAACAGGCAGGTAGATATATGTAGTGTTTTTCAGGTAGAAGCTTATAACAGACAGGTAGATAGATGTGTTTTTGAGGTAGAAGCTTATAACAGACAGGTAGATATATGTAGTGTTTTTTAGGTAGAAGCTTATAAAAGACAGGTAGATATATAGTTACAGGTGTGTGGGTGTGTGTAGGTAGATAGATAGTAGTGACAGGTGTGTAGGTAGATAGTAGTGACAGGTGTGTAGGTAGATAGATAGTAGTGACAGGTGTGTAGGTAGATAGATAGTAGTGACAGGTGTGTAGGTAGATATATAGTAGTGACAGGTGTGTAGGTGTGTAGGTAGATATATAGTAGTGACAGGTGTGTAGGTAGATAGATAGTAGTGACAGGTGTGTAGGTAGATAGATAGTAGTGACAGGTGTGTAGGTAGATAGATAGTAGTGACAGGTGTGTAGGTAGATAGATAGTAGTGACAGGTATGTAGGTGTGTAGATAGATAGTAGTGACAGGTGTGTAGGTGTGTGTAGGTAGATAGATAGTGACAGGTGTGTAGGTAGATAGATAGTAGTGACAGGTGTGTAGATGTGTAGTAGTAGTCAGGTGTGGTGATTAGACTGTTTTCTTAATGAGCTATTTATCCTAACACCTGTACCAAGACTACCTGACGTAATTACTTCACTCACCTAGCTCGGCCCGATGAGTTAGAAGATTATTTAAGGTCTTAAGTTAGCCTGCCCTGTGTCTATGTGATAAATTTTTAGTCTGCGAAACATATAACTCTCTCTCTCTCTCTCTCTCTCTCTCTCTCTCTCTCTCTCTCTCTCTCTCTCTCTCTCTCTCTCTCTCTCTCTCTCTCTCTCTCTCTCTCTCTCTCTCTCTCTCTCTCTTTTTCTGTCCCTCCCTCCCTCTATCTCTCTGTCTGTCTCTCTGTCTGTCTGTCTGTCTGTCTGTCTGTCTGTCTGTAGATATGAAGGAATGAATTTAAGTACTAAAGCAAATATACAGATAATATATACATGTGGGCAATATATATATATACACTGCCTATATACATGTGGCCAATATATACACTGCCATACATGCTCATACATACATTCACCACTTAAGCTAACTCATTACCCCTGCTTAGACCACATGCATCTATTACATTATCTAATGCCCGTATTCGTAGTCACATACCATCATTGTACGTGGTCATTGTTCACTTTTTGTCTTGTCCTAATTAAATCAATATGTCATGCCAGCTCTGTTGTGATTGCAATAGGAGTACTGTAGGATTGCTCTAGTACTTTCCATGGCAGCTACAAGATCTCTGTTGTGATTGCAATAGGAGTACTGTACGATTGCTCTAGTACTTTCCATGGCAGCTACAAGATCTCTGTTGTGATTGCAATAGGAGTACTGTATGATTCCTCTAGTACTTTCCATGGCAGCTACAAGATCTCTGTTGTGATTGCAATAGGAGTACTGTATGATTGCTCTAGTATTTCCATGGCAGCTACAAGATCTCTGTTGTGATTGCAATAGGAGTACTGTATGATTGCTCTAGTACTTTCCATGGCAGCTACAAGATCTCTGTTGTGATTGCAATAGGAGTACTGTATGATTGCTCTAGTATTTCCATGGCAGCTACAAGATCAAGGGAATAATTTTGACTGAGTAGAAATGGAACAAAATCATAGCAATTACCACGAGCAATCATGGTGTGTGACTACGAATACGAGCATAAGTCTCACTCATATGTCACTTAAACTATAATGCCATCTTTACTTCCTTAATTCTATGTCCTTATGTACTTCTGTTTTTCTTAACTACACAGGAACTACCACGTGTAGGTCTCATGGTCTCTTGTAGCTTCCTTATTTTCTTGATGTTCTTATATTAATTAGCCTGTCACTGTCAAACTATAATGCCTTGACGTCCTTACTCTGTCCTTTCTCTCATCATGCAACCCAAAGATCCCACTACAGTAACAGTCCCACTACAGTAACAGTCCCACTACAGTAACAGTCCCACTACAGTAACAGTCCCACTACAGTAACAGTCCCACTACAGTAACGGTCCCACCACAGTAACAGTCCCACTACAGTAATAGTCCCACTACAGTAACAGTCCCACTACAGTAACAGTCCCACTACAGTAACGTCCCACTACAGTAACAGTCCCACTACAGTAACAGTCCCACTACAGTAACAGTCCCACTACAGTAACAGTCCCACTACAGTAACAGTCCCACTACAGTAACAGTCCCACTACAGTAACAGTCCCACTACAGTAACAGTCCCACTACAGTAACAGTCCCACTACAGTAACAGTCCCACTACAGTAACAGTCCCACTACAGTAACAGCCCCACTACAGTAACAGTCCCACTACAGTAACAGTCCCACTACAGTAACAGTCCCACTACAGTAACAGTCCCACTACAGTAACAGTCCCACTACAGTAACAGTCCCACTACAGTAACAGTCCCACTACAGTAACAGTCCCACTACAGTAACAGTCCCACTACAGTAACAGTCCCACTACAGTAACAGTCCCACTACAGTAACAGTCCCACTACAGTAACAGTCCCACTACAGTAACGTCCCACTACAGTAACAGTCCCACTACAGTAACAGTCCCACTACAGTAACAGTCCCACTACAGTAACAGTCCCTACAGTAACAGTCCCACTACAGTAACAGTCCCACTACAGTAACAGTCCCACTACAGTAACAGTCCCACTACAGTAACAGTCCCACTACAGTACAGTCCCACTACAGTACACGTGCCCACTACAGTACGTCCCACTACAGTAACAGTCCCACTACAGTAACAGTCCCACTACAGTAACAGTCCCACTACAGTGACAGTCCCACTACAGTGACAGTCCCACTACAGTAGTCCCACTACAGTGACAGTCCCACTACAGTAGTCCCACTACAGTAACAGTCCCACTACAGTAGTCCCACTACAGTAACAGTCCCACTACAGTAAGTCCCACAACGCCCTACAGTAACAGTCCCACTACAGTAACAGTCCCACTACAGTGTACAGTACCCACTACAGTAGTCCCATACAGTACGTCCCACTACAGTACAGTCCCACTACAGTAACAGTCCCACTACAGTAGTCCCACTACGTGACAGTCCCACTACAGTACGTCCCACTACAGTAACAGTCCCACTACAGTAGTCCATACAGTGCCCACTACAGTACAGTCCCAACTACAGTCCCACTACAGTACAGTCCCAACTACAGTAACAGTCCCACATACAGTAGTCCCACTACAGTACGTCCCACTACAGTACAGTCCCACTACAGTAGTCCACTACAGTAACCATCCCACTACAGTACGTCCCACTACAGTAGTCCCACTACAGTAACCCCCCAGTCGTCCACTACAGTGACAGTTCGTCCCACTACAGTAACCAGTCCCCACTTACAGTAACAGTACCCACTAAGTACAGTTAGTCCCCACTAACACTGTACAGTCCCACTACAGTAGTCCCACAGTAAGTCCCACTACAGTACAGTCCTACCACCTCACAGTAGTCCCACACCTACAGTGACAGTCCCACTACAGTAGTCCCACACTACAGTCCCACTACAGTAGCCCCTCCCACTACAGTAACAGTCCCACTACAGTAGTCCACTACAGTACGTCCCACTACATGTAGTCCCCTACAGTCCCACTACAGTAACAGTCCCACTACAGTAGTCCACTACAGTAACAGTCCCACTACAGTAACAGTCCCACTACAGTAGTCCCACTACAGTAGTCCCACTACAGTAACAGTCCCACTACAGTAACAGTCCCACTACAGTAACAGTCCCACTACAGTAACAGTCCCACTACAGTACAGTCCCTACAGTGAACAGTCCCACTACAGTGAACAGTCCCACTACAGGAACAGTCCCACTACAGTAACAGTCCCACTACAGTAGTCCCACTACAGTAGTCCCACTACAGTAGTCCCACTACAGTAACACTCCCACTACAGTAACAGTCCCACTACAGTAGTCTCACTACAGTAACAGTCCCACTACAGTAACAGTCCCACTACAGTGACAGTCCCACTACAGTAGTCCCACTACAGTAACAGTCCCACTACAGTAACAGTCCCACTACAGTAACAGTCCCACTACAGTAACAGTCCCACTACAGTAACAGTCCCACTACAGTAACAGTCCCAACAGTACAGTCCACTACAGTAATAGTCCCACTACAGTAACAGTCCCACTACAGTAACAGTCCCACTACAGTAACAGTCCCACTACAGTAACAGTCCCACTACAGTAACAGTCCCACTACAGTAGTCCTACTACAGTAACACTCCCACTACAGTAACAGTCCCACTACAGTAACAGTCCCACTACAGTAGTCCCACTACAGTAACACTCCCACTACAGTAACAGTCCCACTACAGTAACACTCCCACTACAGTAACAGTCCCACCACAGTAACACTCCCACTACAGTAGTCCCACTACAGTAACACTCCCACTACAGTAACAGTCCCACTACAGTAACAGTCCCACTACAGTAAAAGGTTGAGGCTATGGATAGAGATAGTTGGAAGTGTATCACTAGCCTCTAACTAACCTGACCCTCTAACCTCATAAAACATTACAGGAAAATCTAATGTTCACCCCTTGAGGCCCAGAACGTAATTTCCATTGTAATTTGGGTACCATTAGACAGTTTTTAGTGAGTATAAGCAATAATTTATAGCTATGACCTGTTTAGTATCCCTGTCCACTAACTAATTTGGTACCCTATATTCAGTTACTTTTCGTAATTTCATGGCTCGACAACATAGTTTTTTATAGTAAAGGAAAGATCTGGGCGTCAAGGGGGTTAAACAGAAGAAGAAAAAGATCGTCTAACCTCATAAGACATTACGGGAAAATGCTACGACGATGATGCTCATATTAAGTGCCGTGAGCCCATGACCTAGCTAGAGACGATGACCCGAGATCTGACCTGATATAAACCTACCTTAATCATTTGTTGCACTAATGAAAAACGTAAATACTGTGTTTTTACTGTTTTTGCTCCTCCTCTCTCTATTGGGTCTGTCTGGCTAATGGGCAGAGTTAACCTTAATCTTAATTCTTTTATTGTTTTTCTGGGAAACTGTAAATGTCTTTTTTTCTTTTGTGCCTTACACCTCTTATGCCTTTTTCCCCGCACCTTTCTTCTCTATTTAGTCCTTTACTAATGCCATAATTGACCCCAATATTCACTCCTTTTTTGCCCTTACTGGGAAAATCTGTAAGTCTCTACCTTTCATGTTTTTCCGTCTTATAATTCTACTAGCCGCAAAGCCACCCTCCGGGCGGACTTTTTGGCTAGCTCCTGCGGAGGGCTATTGGTGGGCCTTCGGCCCACCAAACACAGACTCTTCAGATAGCCCCTTCTAACTTTCCTGAAATCATGGATGTAGAAATGTATGTATTAACGCCAACCCATTCACATCACCCCCAACCCATTCACTCACCCATTACCCATCACCCCCCACCCATTCACTCACCCATTACCCATCACCCCCCACCTATTCCCTCACCCATCACCCTTCACCCCCAACCCATTCACTCACCCATCACCCCACACCCATTACCCATCACCCCACCCATTCACTCACCCATCACCCTACATCAAGGTTTCCTCAATTCTCGCAACCCACTTTTTTTTTTCACAATTCTCGCTAATAGGCTACTAAAAAAAAAAAAAGAAAAAAAAGTGATCGGATCATCCCCAAAGTGGCCTTAAAATGTTTCCCTGGTCGACCCGGTTCCAAAACTGTGCATATGATGGGATTGCGCTACTTGGGGCGGAACCTATCGCGGACACAGACACACACACACTTTCGCTTATATTATTATAGATTATATATTTTTGTCTAACATTTCATTTCGAATAGAATCTGGAATGCCATTATCAGAAGTCAATATCTTCTTGTAGACATTGAGATATTTAATAGTATGTCAAAAATTCACCAATATCATTTTTTCACTTATGAAAGTCGTGGAAAACGTTTTCGGTTTTCGTCACATAGTAACGGATGCAAGCTGGGAAAGCAAAGATTGAAAATAGAAATAGGGAAAAACTGGTTCACAAATAGGGTGGTAAATGATTGGAATGGACTCAGAAGACAGGTAGTTAGTGCGGAGTCATTAGGGAGCTTTAAAGGGAGGCTAGATAGTGCAATAGTATACTCAGTAGACAGGTAGTTAGTGCGGAGTCATTAGAGAGCTTTAAAGGGAGGCTAGATAGTGCAATAGTATACTCAGTAGACTGGTAGTTAGTGCGGAGTCATTAGAGAGCTTTAAAAGGAGGCTGGATAAATTCATGGATGGGGATGAAAGGTGGATGTAGGTAGTGTTAAGTAACAGGAACTACCACGTGTAGGTCTCACGGCCTCTTGTAGCTTCCTTATGTTCTTATGTTCTTATGTTCATCTCTACTTTGTGCACTTTACTAATGCGAGAGTTAACACAAATCTTTACTCTTTTATTGCTGTTACTGGGAAATTCTGCAGATCTCTAGCTTTTATGTTTTTCTGCCTTACATCTATTATAATTTTCCCCTAACTTTTAATCTCTATTTTGTGTTTTACTAATGCTATAACTAACCTAAATATTCACTCCTGTATTGCTCTTACTGGGAAAATCTGTAAATCTCTGCCTTGTAATGTTTTTCTGCCTTAAGTCTTATATTTTTTCTGTAACTCATCTGTTTTGTCTTTTACTAATGCTGTAGTTAACCCAAATCTTCACTCCTTTATCATTTTTACTAAGGAACTGCAAATCATACCTTATTTTTACTATTTCCTAACTCCTAACTCTTATCACACTTTTTTTCCCTAGTTTCCAGCTCTAATTGATGTCTTACTAATGCTATAGTTAACCTAAATATTCACTCCTGTATTGCTCTTACTGGGAAAATCTGTAAATCTCTGCCTTTTAACGTTTTTCCATCTTAGAACTGTCATATATTTTTCCTCCAAACTTTCATCTCTATTTTATCCACTTTACTAATGCTATAGCTAACCCAAATATTCACTCCTGTATTGCTCTTACTGGGAAAATCTGTAAATCTCTGCCTTTTAACGTTTTTCCATCTTAGAACTGTAGTATTATGTTTTTTCCCTAACCTTGCATCTCTATTTTGTGTTTTACTAATGCTATAGTGAACCTAATTCTTCACTCTTTTATTGCACTTACTTATAAACTCTGTCAATTTCTACCTTTTTTATGTTTTTATGTCTTACCTACATCTGTATTATATTTTTTCCCTTACTTTTCATCTCTATTTAGTCTTCTTACTAATGCTATAGCTAACCTAATTATTCACTCCTGTATTGCACTTACTTATAAACTCTGTAAATTTCTACCTTTTAATGTTTTTCTGCTTTAGAACTGTCATATATTTTTCCCACAAACTTTCATCTCTATTTTATCCACTTTACTAATGCTATAGCTAACCCAAATTTCACTCCTTTATCAATTTTACCAGAAACCGGAAATCATACTTTTTAACTTTTTCTGTCCTATGTATTTCTATTTTTCATTCTTTTGTCACTACTGCTATAGCTAACCCAAATCTTCACTCCTTTATCATTTTTACTAAGAAACCGGAAATCATACTTTTTTTTAACTATTTCCTAACTCCTAACTCTTATCACACTTTTTTTCCTAGTTTGCAGCTCTAATTATGTCTTACTAATGCTATAGTGAACCCAAATATTCACTCCTTTATTACTCTTTCTTATAAACTGTAAATTTTCTACCTTTTAATGTTTTTCTGCCTTACATCTATTATATTCTGTTGTCTAACCTTTCATCTCTCTTTTGTGTTTTACTAATGCTATAATAGTTAACCCAAATCTTCACTCCTTTATCATTTTTACTAAGAAACTGCAAATCATACTTTTTTTTAACTATTTCCTAACTCCTAACTCTCACACTTTTTTTTCCTAGTTTCCAGCTCTAATTGATGCCTTACTAATGCTATAATAGTTAACCCAAATCTTCACTCCAGTATCATTATGTGGGATTTTATTGTGTCACTCCTTGCACTGCTATACTGGAACACGGCCTTTTTTTATATATATTTTTCCCACCTTCCCACAACTATACTTGTTTTTTTTTTATCGAGGTGAAAAATCCTGCCACTGAAAGCTTACTGACTGATATTTGATGCCAGGAGAAGGGAATACTACGCTTCGTCTAAATTTCAGTTGTATTTTATCATGGTTAACCCTATTATCAGGTAAACAGAGGCATCATTTTAAGCATGAGACCCAGAACGTAATTTTCATTGTAATTTGGGTACCATTTGACGATTTTTAGTGAATATAACCAATATTTTATAGATATGACCTGTTTAGTATCCTTGTCCACTAACTCATTTGGTATATTCAGTGACTTTTCGTTATTTTATGGCTCGACAACAAACAATTTTTTATAGCAAAGGAAAGATCTGGGCGTGAAGGAGTTAAGATAGACTGGAATATTTGCCTCGTTAAAGATAATAGACTGTAACTTAATGAAGAAAGGAACAGTCAAGAAGTATCTGTAACCAAATCACTTTATTGGGAACTCCTTTGCAAATTTTTTTTAACGAGGCAAAAATTCCATTCTATCTTAAGGTCTCGTGCTTAAAATGATGCCTCTGTTTACCTGATACTAGGGTTAACTATGATAAAATACAACTGAAATTTAGAAGAAGCGTAGTATTCCCTTCTCCTGGTTAAAATGATGCCTCTGTTTACCTGATACTATGGTTAACTATGATAAAATACAACTGAAATTTAGAAGAAGCGTAGTATTCCCTTCTCCTGGTTAAAATGATGCCTCTGTTTACCTGATACTATGGTTAACTATGATAAAATACAACTGAAATTTAGAAGAAGCGTAGTATTCCCTTCTGGTTAAAATGTTGCCTCTGTTTACCTGATACTATGGTTAACTATGATAAAATACAGCTGAAATTTAGAAGAAGCGTAGTATTCCCTTCTGGCATCAAATATCAGTCAGTAAGCAGCAAACTTAACTTTTTTGGGAACTCCTTTGCTATACTCCTGCACGTTAAGTTGGCGAAAATGTGCCCCTTCACTGCCCCCTTCCGAACGCACGGGATTGGCTGAGGTGTTGGGTGTTGGGGCTTTAGGGCGGCACTTGGAGTAAGGCATTCTCACCCAACACCCAACACCTCAGCCAATCCCGTGCATTCGGAAGGGGGCAGTGAAGGGGCAACATTTTTGCTAACTTAACCCCTTCACGCCCAGATCTTTCCTTTGCTATAAAAAAAATTGTCTGCTGTCGAGCCATAAAACTACGAAAAGTAACTGAATATACAAAATTAGTTAGTGGTCAAGGATTCTAAACAGGTCATAGCTATAAAATATTGCTTATAGTCACTAAAAAATTGTCTTGTCGAGCCATAAAAATACGAAAGGTAACTGAATATACCAAATTAGTTAGTGGTCAAGGATTCTAAACAGGTCATAGCTATAAAATATTGCTTATATTCACTAAAAAATTGTCTAATGCTAGCAAAATTACTATGGAAATTACGTTCTGGGTCTCGAGGGGTTAACATGCGGCGAGTTAGAAATAGATTGTTAGAAAGCAGCTATTTTTGGATATTTTATTTATAGTAGTTAACACCTGGATTTTTTTTTTTTTTTTTTACATATCCCCCCCTATATAACCCCCCCATTATTCGGATCCTTGCATTACTCGGACCACTCCTTGGCCCAATTAGTCCCAATATGAGAGGTTTTACTGTATATAATTTCTCGAGTAGACTTTTGACCCGTGTGAGAAAAAAGAAGAAATTGTGTCAAGCATTTTTTGTTGGCTTGAGTTCCCATGGTAATAGGAGAGGGACATGGCTTTCATTTTTATTTGTTTATTATCATTATTTTAACCTGTTTTAAGTCTTCTGAGATACATACATCACTTCACTGAATTGCTCTTTTTTATTTATTTATTTATTTATTATTAATTTTAGTAGTTTTTAAGTCTTCTGAAATACATCACTTACTGCTATTTCCTTCTCCTCCTCCTCCTTCCTTCCTCCTCCTCCTCCTCCTTCCTTCCTTCCTTCCTTCCTTCCTTCCTTCCTTCCTTCCTTCCTTCCTTCCTTCCTCCTCCTCCTCCTCCTCCTCCTCCTCCTCCTCCTCCTCCTCCTCCTCCTCCTCCTCCTCCTCCTCCTCCTCCTCCTCCTCCTTTCAACCAGTTTTAAGTCTTCTGAGATGCATTACTTAACTGCCCTTAATATTTATTTATTTACTTATTATTTTTTACTGCCGTTTAAGTCTTCTAAAATAAATAAAGTTCTGCCCTTTTTTATTTATTTAATTATTTATTTATGCTGTTTTAAGTCTTCTGAGATACATCACTAGACATGATTTCTCTCTCTCTCTCTCTCTCTCTCTCTCTCTCTCTCTCTCTCTCTCTCTCTCTCTCTCTCTCTCTCTCCTCTCTCTCTCTCTCTCTCTCTCTCTCTCTCTTACTCTTACTCTCATATCTATATTTATCTTTATTTTCCTGTTATCTCTCTTTCTCTCATTCTCTGTCTATCTTTGTTTATTTTATACATTTATGATAATTTATGCACTTGATAAATACACCTGCCATCCTTTGTATATAGCCCGTCAGTGTGGCAAGGTTGGTAGAGACGTGAGCTCGCAATGTGCAGCGTCCCTGTGCATTCGGTCAGCGGTTCGAGTCCGCCTAGTTCGTGCTGACGTGGCGGCGCTTTGCATAGTCAATAACCTTGTAGTTGGTACTTGCAAAGTGTCTAGATAGGATGAAAATCTTATCTTATCCTTTGTATATAACTTAGGGTCACTTCAATGTATATAACCTAATTCTTGTAACCCATAACCTCTCTATGCATACCCTACACTACTACTATAGTCTATTTTTTTTAACGAGGCCAAAATCCTGCCCCCTTGCTGCTTACTGACTGATATTTGATGCCAGGAGAAGGGAATACTACGCTTCTTCTAAATTCCAGCTGTATTTTATCATAGTTAACCATAGTATCAGGTAAACAGAGGCATCATTTTAAGCAAGAGAAGGGAATACTACGCTTCTTCTAAATTCCAGCTGTATTTTATCATAGTTAACCATATTATCAGGTAAACAGAGGCATCATTTTAAGCATGAGACCTTAAGATAGAATGGAATTTTTGCCTTGTTAAAAAAAATAGACTATAGTACTTTACCTTAACCCCTTGAGTACCAGAACGTTATTTCCATTGTCATTTGGGTACCATTAGACAATTTAAATTAATATTAGCAATGTTTTTATAGCTATGACCTGTTTAGTATCCTTGTTCACTAACTCATTTGGTATATTCAGTTGCTTTTCAGAATTTTATGGCTCCACAACAACATATAATTTTCTGTAGCAAAGAAAGATCTGGGTGTGAAGGGGTTAAACGCATAAAAATATGACGGGATAAAGTTACACCTCGGAATTCTAAACACAGTAAAACCTCGCGTATTCGGACCCTCATTATTCGGACTTTGACATTATTCGGACCTTTTTTTAATTTTTTAAATTTTTTTATAGGGGTCGAAACTTCCTAGCTATATATACACCTAGATTTTTTTTTTTTTTTTTTTTCCCATATCCCCCCCTATATAATCCCCCCATTATTCGGATCCTTGCATTACTCGGACCACTCCTTGGCCCAATTAGTCCGAATATGAGAAGTTTTACTGTATGAATGAAAAGGGTTGAATGGTACTCTTTTATTATCATCATCATCATCATCATTATCATCATGCTCTTTAACCCCTTCACACCCAGATCTTTCCTTTGCTATAAAAAATTGTATGTTGTCGAGCTATAAAATTAAGAAAAGTCACTTAATATACCAAATTAGTTAGTGGACAAGGATACTAAACAGGTTATATCTATAAAACAGTGCTTATAGTCACTAAAAATTGTCTAATGGCACCTAAATTACAATGGAAATTACACTGGGCCTCAAGGGGTTGACGTCAGAATTTCCCGTAATGTCTTATGAGGTTAGACGGTCGATGATACGCTTCCAATTCTTTACGTCGGCGTTCGTCATTTAAATTTGTGGCATGAGTGTTACGCCCCGGCTGCTCCTCCTGACAGGCAACCCCAGTGTTCAGTGGAGGGCCTGGGTGGATTGCCTGCCATGGTTAACGAGCCCCACCTGCCCGAAATAGCCTATGCATTTCTGATATCATAACCAAAAATAAGACAAAGAAAGAAATGGACTCCAGATTAGAGAAAGAAATGGACTCCAGATTAGAGAAAGAAATGGACTCCAGATTAGAGAAAGAAATGGACTCCAGATTAGAGAAAGAAATGGACTCCAGATTAGAGAAAGAAATGGACTCCAGATTAGAGAAAGAAATGGACTCCAGATTAGAGAAAGAAATGGACTCCAGATTAGAGAAAGAAATGGACTCCAGATTAGAGAAAGAAATGGACTCCAGATTAGAGAAAGAAATGGACTCCAGATTAGAGAAAGAAATGGACTCCAGATTAGAGAAAGAAATGGACTCCAGATTAGTGTTCAGCGTGCCCCAAACACCTGTGGATCAATTCGTATATGGATCTGAAATGTCAAAATATTACTAATGTCCATGTCTTGTAGTGAATTGCAGTGTATGTTTTATGTTGTTATTTGAAAGACTGGTGTATGTGTATAGTCTGGTTATTCATGTGCTGGTCATTGGGTTCATCAATCAGAATCAGCTTTGGGAATACTTCTACTACTTCTACTTCTACTTCTACTACTATTACTTCTACTACTATTACTTCTACTACTATTACTTCTACTACTATTACTTCTACTACTATTACTTCTACTACTATTACTTCTACTACTATTACTTCTACTACTATTACTTCTACTACTATTACTTCTACTACTAATACTTCTACTACTATTACTACTACTACTATTACTACTACTTCTACTACTTCTACTTCTACTTCTACTACTATACTTCTACTACTATACTTCTACTACTATACTTCTACTACTATACTTCTACTACTATACTTCTACTACTATACTTCTACTACTATACTTCTACTACTATACTTCTACTACTATACTTCTACTACTATACTTCTACTACTATTACTACTACTACTATTACTACTACTACTACTACTTCTACTACTATTACTTCTACTACTATTACTTCTACTACTATTACTTCTACTACTATTACTTCTACTACTATTACTTCTACTACTACTACTTCTACTACTATTACTTCTACTACTACTACTTCTACTACTACTACTTCTACTACTATTACTTCTACTACTATTACTTCTACTACTACTACTTCTACTACTATTACTTCTACTACTATTACTTCTACTACTATTACTTCTACTACTATTACTTCTACTACTACTACTTCTACTACTACTACTTCTACTACTATTACTTCTACTACTATTACTTTACTACTATTACTACTACTACTACTACTACTACTACTACTACTACTACTACTACTACTACTACTACTACTACTACTACTACTACTACTACTACTGCTTCTACTTCTACTATCTACCACTCTACAACAACAACAACAAAAACAAAAACAAAAACAACAAAAACAACAACAGCTACAAGAAATGAATCAAGAAAGGCAGGAAAGAGCCACCTGAGCAGTGAGGAGTGTTATGCCATGTTTACAACAGTATTCCACGTTACACAGTGAATCATATCCTGTGCTACACACCTACACACTCAACGCATGCACCACATGCACCACCATCCTGTCTAGCCTCTAACCCTAACTTTGAGCTGGTCTGAACATAATATGTATTACCGTAGATAACACTATCAGGGATGTCAATTTTCCGGGGATTCGCGGATTTCCGAGTATTTTATTGCCAGCTGGGTCATTTCTGTGAATCGTGTAGATTCGGGTTAAACATTTAGGGGGTGGGTGGGTGTACATAGTTGGGTAGCCCACAGGCGAACCTGTCCCTGGCCACTGACCCACCACAGACCATAACACATTTTGTTACAAAATTTTGAAACAGATTGTTTATTGTTTATACATTTATATAGCGCCTAAATAATTGATAAAGTTGACTAATATAAATGACAAATATTTTGTTGTTGTGTATTACTTTTCCAACGGAAACAGTGTTAATATTTCATTGTTCATGTCAAAATGGTTAATAATTATATATAATTCATATACATTTCACAATTTAAGTTGCATGATATACCATATATATATATATATATATATATATATATATATATATATATATATATATATATATAATATATATATATACACACAAATTGTGGACACGCAAACAGACAAAATTGAGACCAGAAATTATTATAGATATAACCAAGGACCTCTCAGAAGCTCTCTCAGAGCATGAAATTTACACCAGAACCCCCAGCTGGGAGGTTCACTCGCTACGCTCGGTCAGCATCGCTGCGCTCGGATGAGTTGGTCGCCCTATTATTTTAGTTCAAGAGGTTTTTTTCTTTTCTTGTTGACATCCCTGCAATAATGTCGCCAGCTGCCATATATCACGAATTATAGCATCACTACTGCTGTGTATGTGCCACTGAAGATGATACACAGTAGTTTATATCATGACTGTATAATCTACCCTGTTTCAGCGTTGTTTTATGCTTTGTAGCTGCAAGTATAGACGGTTTACAATTTCCCTACTCGTTTTTTTTCCGCGCGACGACGACAGCGGGAGGACACTCAGAACATAAACACTAGATGGTGATCTTAGTGTTGGTCGCCACTCTGGTGATATTCTTGTATTTGTTCATGTATAGCCATAATATGATACAGATGAAGACACAAAATGACACAGACTCTCCAGATAGCCCCTTCTAATTGTCCTGAAATCATGGATGTAGAAATGTACCTAAGTATTAACGCCACCACACGTCTGTACATCGAAAAAAACGTTGTCCTGGCGACTTAAGTGTTATCTACGGTAGCCTAGCATGTCTGACCTAACCTAACCTAACCATACCTCAGTCTTTCTGTTTAACGTCAGATTTTCCTGTAATGTCTTATGAGGTTAAACAGTCTATGATACGCTTCCAATTATCTCTATCCATTGCCTCAACCTCTTCAATGCCCAATACTGCCATCTGGATCCTCTTCAACACACTGCCTCCATGTCTTCCTTGGCCTGCCCGGTGGACGGCGACCTGGCACTTCCACTCCAACAGTTCTCCCCAATGCCTCACCACCTTCTCTCCTCTTCACGTGCCCAAACCACCTCCATCTCCTTACTCTCACCTGGCACTTCCACTCCAACAGCTCTCCCCAATGCCTCACCACCTTCTCTCCTCTTCACGTGCCCAAACCACCTCCATCTCCTTACTCACACCTGGCACTTCCACTCCAACAGCTCTCCCCAATGCCTCACCACCTTCTCTCCTCTTCACGTGCCCAAACCACCTCCATCTCCTTACTCACACCTGGCACTTCCACTCCAACAGCTCTCCCCAATGCCTCACCACCTTCTCTCCTCTTCACGTGCCCAAACCACCTCCATCTCCTTACTCTCACCAGGCACTTCCACTCCAACAGCTCTCCCCAATGCCTCACCACCTTCTCTCCTCTTCACGTGCCCAAACCACCTCCATCTCCTTACTCTCACCTGGCACTTCCACTCCAACAGCTCTCCCCAATGCCTCACCACCTTCTCTCCTCTTCACGTGCCCAAACCACCTCCATCTCCTTACTCTCACCAGGCACTTCCACTCCAACAGCTCTCCCCAATGCCTCACCACCTTCTCTCCTCTTCACGTGCCCAAACCACCTCCATCTTCTTACTCTCACCTGGCACTTCCACTCCAACAGTTCTCCCCAATGCCTCACCACCTTCTCTCCTCTTCACGTGCCCAAACCACCTCCATCTCCTTACTCTCACCTGGCACTTCCACTCCAACAGCTCTCCCCAATGCCTCACCACCTTCTCTCCTCTTCACGTGCCCAAACCACCTCCATCTCCTTACTCTCACCTGGCACTTCCACTCCAACAGCTCTCCCCAATGCCTCACCACCTTCTCTCCTCTTCACGTGCCCAAACCACCTCCATCTCCTTACTCTCACCTGGCACTTCCACTCCAACAGCTCTCCCCAATGCCTCACCCCCTTCTCTCCTCTTCACGTGCCCAAACCACCTCCATCGTCTTACTCTCACCTGGCACTTCCACTCCAACAGCTCTCCCCAATGCCTCACCACCTTCTCTCCTCTTCACGTGCCCAAACCACCTCCATCTCCTTACTCTCACCTGGCACTTCCACTCCAACAGCTCTCCCCAATGCCTCACCACCTTCTCTCCTCTTCACGTGCCCAAACCACCTCCATCTCCTTACTCTCACCTGGCACTTCCACTCCAACAGCTCTCCCCAATGCCTCACCACCTTCTCTCCTCTTCACATGCCCAAACCACCTCCATCTCCTTACTCTCACCTGGCACTTCCACTCCAACAGCTCTCCCCAATGCCTCACCACCTTCAATGCACATCTATAACCTGACTGTACTTTATTTACTAACTACACAGTGATTAGAATAATTCACAGCATTACTATAGAATTTATTAATGTGTTCCCTATATGTCGTCTCCGTGGTGTAGTGGCTAGCGTGCCTACCTACGAATCTGCGGGCCCTTGTTCAAATCCCGTCCAGGGCAGTCGGCAGGCACCCCAGCCAGCTCTTCTTCCTCCCTTTCGTGGTTGATAAATGGGTACCTGGGGAAACCTGGGGAAGGTAACTGTGGTAACCTGGATGTCACACTAGCCCTGTGTCCCGGGGTAGCACAGGCTCAAGGGCCAATGCCACGGAGATGAGCACCGAGGCACACCGTTTAGATTACAGGAACTACCACATGTAGGTCTCACAGCCTCTTGTAGCTTCCTTATGTTCTTATGAGGTCACACGCAGCATAGCGTATACCCCTTTACCTTCCCTTCCCTGTCTACAGTTACCAGGACTCAAGGCTTTGTAATTCCACTCCACTCCACTGCATTCAAACCTGCCCTAACCTGCTCTCTCCTAGCCTACAACCCTACTACTACATTATCCTGTCTTAGCCTACTCTGAACCTACACAACCTACCTCACTAGTACAAGATTTTTAACCCTCCTCAGCCTTCCCAAACCTGTATTGAAGAACCCTCTCACTCTCTATGATTACCAATGCCTATTTATTCATTGTCCTTACTAACCAAGAACTAAAACATTGACTATAGTTCTAAATTGTTACCTCACAATAGTCTGTTGCTTGCTTCTATGATTCAGAATATCACTGTGTTTGCATGTATTCTTTTTTTCTTTATACATGTTATACAATGTCATGTATTCATTCAGTCCTGTTTACCTGTTAGTTTAATATCTTGAGGCCGTGAGAACTACACGTGGTAGCTCCTGTAAACTAAACGGTGTGCCTCGGTGCTCATCTCCGTGGCATTAACCTTCGAGCCTGCGGTACCCCGGGACACAGGGCTAGTGTGACACCTGGGTTACCACAGTTACCTTCCCCAGGTTTCCCCAGGTACCCATTTATCAACCAACCCTGAAAGGAAGGATGAACAGCTGGGTGGGCTGCACGCTGACTGCCATGGCTGGGATTCGAACCAGGGCCCGCAGATTTGTAGTTTGGCGCGCTACCCACTTTTATTTACGGCGTTTATTCTCCCATTTATTTTTTTATGGCGTTTATTCTAACATTTATTTTTTTATGGCGTTTATTCTAACATTTATTTTTTTATGGTTTATCTAACATTTATTTATGGGATCTACATTTGTTTTTATGTTTTATTCTACCAATTTTATTTGGCGTACCCATTTTTTTTATGGCGTTTATTCTACCAATTATTTTTTTACTGTGTTTATTCTACCATTTATTTTTTTATGGCGTTTATTCTCCCATTTATTTTTTTATGGCGTTTATTCTAACATTTATTTTTTTATGGCGTTTATTCTAACCAATTTTTTTTTTATGGCGTTTATTCTACCATTTTTTTTTTTATGGCGTTTATTCTAACATTTATTTTTTTATGGCGTTTATTCTACCATTTAGTTTTATTACCACGTTTATTCTACCAATTATTTTTTTACCGCGTTTATTCTACCATTTAGTTTTTTACCGCGTTTATTCCTAACCCGTTTATTCTAAAAAATAAAAAAAACCCCATTATTCTTCACAACATTATTAAACTTCATAAAATATTGAAAAAAAAAAAAAAACTTCCACAACAAATATTGAAACTTCCACACAAATATTGAAACTTCCACAACAATTATTGAAACTTCCACTAAATATTGAAACTTCCACAACAAATATTGAAACTTCCACTAAATATTGAAACTTCCACAACAAATATTGAAACTTCCACAACAAATATTGAAACTTCCACTAAATATTGAAACTTCCACAACAATCAATGAAACTTCCACAACAAATATTGAAACTTCCACAACAAACAATGAAACTTCCACTACAAATATTGAAACTTCCACAACAAAATGAAACTTCCACAACAAATATTGAAACTTCCACAACAAATATTGAAACTTATTACTGTTACTTATTACTTATTACTATATTAATATTACTATGCGTGAAAATCATATAGCGTGAGTCCCTTCCCCTACACTGAGGTGGCAACACTGGTCTCTGCATAACACTGACCATAGACCACTGCATACCTAGACTGCGCACGGAATATCGGCCTGTTGCACAAGGGCCTGAAGTCGGAGGGCCGCTCGGATTCATATATATATATATATATATATATATATATATATATATATATATATATATATATATATATATATACGGATCATATAGACTGGTTTATCAGTATATATGATATACTGTAATCTTCGTAAATGTTTGTTCTATAATATTATCAAATAAAAAACAGTAAAACACGCCAAAAAAAATGCCATTACGAGACTGAAGCATGCCATTATGCCATTATGCATGAACTTAATATTCACTTTAACTCTTCGCCATTTAAAACTTTGCAAGTCAACTTTTATCATGAAGGGTATCAATAGAAGCGCAATTTTATTAGCTTGCCATTGCTATGTATCGTTGTCTGATAAATTAATTAGAACCATGCATAAATTAGCGTTAACTAAATAAATAAAATCATCAATCGGTAATTTTCCAGATTGATGATGTTATTTATTTAGTCAACGCTAATTTATACATGGTACTAATTCATTTATCAGAAAACGAAATATATAAGTAAATAAATAACATCATCAATCGGGATGCATATTTCTTCAGAGTCTCGTAATGGCATTTCTTTAGCGTGTTTTACTGTTTTTTATTTGATAACATTATAGAACAAACATTTACGAAGATTACAGTATATCATATATACTGATAAACCAGTCTATATGATAGTCCATAGACCACTATATCTCTTTGTCGGGCGCCCCGCAGGCCCCTATGCAGCCCCGCAATTCAAAACATTGTCGCGTGAACAGTCCAGGTATACAGTGGTCTATGCCCCGGCATTTCCAATTATCTAGAGAGAAAACACTGATTTCTGGCTGCTCAAAAATAATCCAAAATTGACGACGATCAGTTGTTGTTATTTTGCCGCAAAACTATGAGTCGTAGAAGAAAACTTATCGAAGTAACAAAGGTTAATCTTGATGTGTTCTACATGATGCAGTAATCGGTTTGTCAAAACACCTCATGGTTGTCGAGAAAATTGATATTTTGTATAAATGTACGAATATGCTATTTTCTCGGTTATTTACCAAACAATATTTTTTTGCTTTACGCCAAATGATAGCCCTTGATCTACTTCATATTTACTTCTCTATTCATGTTGCACGAATCCGCCATAGTTTTTTAGTTATTGAAAAAACGTGATTTTCAAAGAAAATTAGAAAAGAAAAATATGCAAGAGATAAAAATATGCTAGGCATTGCTAGATTAATCATTACTTTTATACAACGATCAGTATTAGTATTTTAAGTATTAGTAATATTATTATTAATCCCTATTTGAGCCACCCATGCGATTGTCAAAGTACTTAAAAAAAACTAGGAATACTATAGCAATCCTGTGGGACTTCTAATGCCCTCCCATGACTCCTGTAGGATGCGTGAAGGAGCGAAGAGGCCCGTGAAGGACTGAAGGATTGTATACAAAGCGAAGGATACATAAGGATAAAAAATAGTTCTTCCTCCCTTTCTTCTCCTCCTTCCTCCTCCTCCTCTCCTCCCTTCCTTGTCCCACCTCATTCCTCCTCCTCCTCCCTCTCTCCCCTCCTTCCTCCTCCTCCTCCCTCCTTCTCCCCCTTCCTCTTCCTCTCCCCTTCTTCCTCCTCCCCCCTCCCCCTCCCGCCTTCTTCCTCCGCCTATCGTATTTATACGAGAATTATCGTATATCAGATCACGCTGGGCAGCCGCGGCACCGCATGGGAGAGGTCGGACTCCCACTAGTAAGCCGCTATTACATGGGCACTTTTTTGCTCAGTGAGCAGTTTGCTCAATGAAAGCCTGTTTCGTTGAGCAAACAGCGAACTCCTTGGAAGCTATTTCTGCTCATTGAGCAAAACTTGCTCAGTGAGCAAAAACATTTTCTGTTATAATGAACCGTTATTAGTGGATGACTAAATTATTTACAGCAAGATCATTTTGTTCTAAAACTCTTTAAATACCGAATTATGTGAAGGACAGTGGTGGTGGTGGTGGTGGGTGTCAGGGTGTAGCAGTGGTGGTGGTGTCAGGGTGTAACAGTGGTGGTGGTGTTAGGGTGTAGCAGTGGTAGTGTGGTGTCAGGGTGTAACAGTGGTGGTGGTGTTAGGGTGTAACAGTGGTGGTGGTGTTAGGGTGTAGCAGTGGTAGTGGTGGTGTCAGGGTGTAGCAGTGGTGGTGGTGTTAGGGTGTAGCATTATATAGTTTTGGTCCTATGGTTGTCGATCAAAGACAGGAATTTCAAGATTTTGCTCATCAAACACAGATCACCGTGTAATAGTTTCGTTGAGCAGCTCAGTGAAATTTGCTCACTGAGCAAAACTTTGCTCGTGTAATAAATAGCGGCTTAAGCGAAGGATAATTTAAACTTGCTCGAATTATGGAAAGTTATTGAAAAAATTGAATTGGCGTGAAACAGGTCGAATTATCCGAAGTTTGATTTAGCGAGGATTGACTGTCTAAACCCGGATTACAAGGCGGAAATCCTGACAATGGAATTATATTGTACTGTATCATTCACTCCTTACTGTATTTCTCTAATTCATTCTTGCATACATTACAACATACATACATACATTATACATACATGCATTATACATACATACATACATACATTATACATACATACATACATGCATTATACATACATACATACATACATACATACATACATACTACATACATGCATTATACATACATACATACATACATTATACATACATACATAAATGCATTATACATACATACATACATTACATACATACATACCTATATACATTATACATACATACATACATTATACATACATACATACATACATACATACATACATTATACATACATACATACATACATTATACATACATACATACATTACATACGAGTAACATTCTATTTATACTATCATACATACATCACTCATACATACATAGTACGATGAGTCATTACATAATACATACATACTTACTCTGAGCTCTATTTATCATCAAATATTATACTGTACCGTGTTTTAATAAGTGTGTGTGTGTGGTGTGTGTGTGTGTGTGTGTGTGTGTGTGTGTGTGTGTGTGCGCGTGCGTGTGTGTGTGATTGGCAGTGATATGATGACAGAAACTCAACATTTTAGGAAGAAAAAGGAAAAAAAATCAATGCTATCTTGGCAGTTATCAGTGTAATGACATCTCTTGCTCACCTCTCTCTCTCTCTCTCTCTCTCTCTCTCTCTCTCTCTCTCTCTCTCTCTCTCTCTCTCTCTCTCTCTCTCTCTCTCTAATATTTCTGATTTGCCATGAGTTGTTAGTTTGTATGTTAATTCTGTTTTCTTTTTTATCTTTCTTCTCCTTCCTTCCTTCCTTCCTTCCTT